>OZ025289.1:240276709-240434709 GCA_964019185.1 Maratus speculifer
TTTAGGAAGTTCCCGGCTCGTTTCGCGTTTTGATTATTATTTTTATTTTTATATTATTTTTTTTGAGACAGTTCATTAAGATGTATTTATATTTTTAAAGTAACCATCATACCGAATTACAAGTTTCTATTTTCAACCTATCACAAGAATAGCAATTTAGAACTCTTTTATTAATGGGATTTCTTAATAAATTCCGAATTTTTTTAAACTCTTCTGTGTCAACATTTACATTTTAAAATTCACAATCATTTTAACGGTAACATTTTAAACGTATCTGGTAATGTTTTTAATCATTTCTTACACTTAAAATTCATTTTTTTATGGAAATTGTTCTTAGTGAGCATTTACATTTTAAAACTAACAATTATGCAAATTTCAGTATTATTTCCTTAACGATGTCACACTAATTGATATTTTCGATCTTTTTTTTTACACATACATATGCTCCGGGATATTAGTACCAGCATAAAACAAAGCCTACGTTGGTGAAGAGTTGGCAGATTACTTTTCCCATCTTTTATTTTCAAGTTGGTTCTGTAGTTCCAGAGATTACCCGTTATAAAAAAACATTTTATGGTAAAATCATATTTCATCATACACTGACGTCAAAGTTATCTGTGTTGATTCTCTGCTCACGCACAAAGTGAATATTATTTATCATGGTCCTCTTTTTATGTAAAAATCACACTCAACTCAAATTTTTTTCACAAATTTTGTTTACACACTGTCAGAAAAATTCGTCAATATACACTAAGTTATCGTTATTTTTTCACAAATAACTTCTGTTTATCCAGAAAACGTATTTGTTCTGTGAATTCATTCCGAAAGTCGAAAAATGAGGAAACGATTCCGTTTATATCTAGCACGCATGCGCATTGGCTCTGTTAGTAATAAATTCGAATTTATTTTTAAAATGAAAAACAAAAATATTCTATCGATTAAAATGTCTAATTTAGTTTTAAAAGACAAAAATGTTTTAGAATTTAAAAATAAATTACAATTACTTTCTTTATTCGTTCAAAAATTCTCACAATCTGTTATTCAAAGTTGGATAAGTTGAATAAAGTTCAATATACTAAGTTATTTCTATGATAAATATTCGCATATAAAATATACTTTAAGTGAAGACATTTAAAAAATATTTTAATTAAAAAAATAAAATGAAAAAAAATGATATTATTAAAAAAATCTTATCGAATAAAAATAAAGCATCAGTGTTTTTTCTCTGACAATCTACGTAATATATTTAAAATTCACATTTATATACTATATTAATACTAAACGTAAAGAAAAACCCAGCCACAGTTTCATTAAAGATGAAATCTTTCCGAGATTAACTGCAAAATTAAAAGCTTTTTAACGAAATACACCAAACCACACCCATATGAAATGCACGGTTCTATTTTAAAGCGAAATCTTCATGAGCAATCGTGGCGCTGAGGATGAGCGTTGACCTTGTAATCCTGGGTTCGTGAGTTCGATACCCACCTCTTCCGCATTGATTTTTTTCAAGTGACGGATATTTTTCCTCTTTTCACGGAGAAAAAAATAAACGGAAAATCGCCAATGTACAGACTGCTGCCAGTACTTTTTCTGTGAAAAGACGGAAGTTTTTTTGAGAGTGCAATAGGAATGAAATTTTAAATGCCAATAACTTTAAATGAGTACGTTTTACGAGGTATCTCTTCCCTCAAAAATTAATTTTATTTTAAAGATCTATTTAAAAATTAACTTTTGTATTGCTTTATTAAAAAAATAATATCGAGGAAAAATATCCTTTTGGCATATTAAACTTCAATTGCTCGTACCTAAACTGATTTACTCTACTGTAATGTAGATAGTACACTTCGTTGGCAGCTTTATCGCAGTTTGGCGTAATTTGTTAACTAAATAACAGTTTTCAGCTTTTTAAAGATAGAAATTTTTTTTAACTGAATTTTGCAAAAGCACGTAGATTGAATAATTACCTGTCCGAAAATGCACTATATACGTTTTTCTGTCCCTTATTTAAGTCTGTACCTTGATTAAAAAAATACTTTGACGAAAAAAAAGTGATCATTTTCAGTATCTCGACGTTTAAAAAAAAAAAAAAATCCCGTATCTCTGTTTATAATTATTTATAAAGATGTGTTTGATCTTAAATTGAAGCTTTTCTTTATTAGATTCTCCTTTCGTTTTAGCTTTCGTTGTATTTCTCTGCAATACTTTATTTTTTAAATATCTGAAATTTTAAAATACCATGTTTAGTCGATTTAACATGAAGAAGTTGTATCCAGTATATTAAGCAGTTAAACGGTCGTTATGTTTTTGGCGTTTTTTCGTTTGGCGGGCATACTTTATTTTTACCTAGCTTAGTTTGGCAGAACGACCGTACTGCTTGATTGTCAGATACTGTTTTTTGTGTTGGGCGTTTTATCTCCAACTTTTTTACTTTATTGTATTCTTTTGATTAATCTTTGATTTGTTGTATGCAATAAATGATAAGTAGATGTTTTTTAATATGTATCATTGCACTGAATTAATATCTCGTATTTACCACTAATTAATGAGTTATTTTGTATGTATACGTACAGAATGAAAGGCAGTATCACAAACAACGCCCTTATTGAGTTTACGGCTGAAATTCCATAATTATTTAAAACTCTATTCGCAAGCACAAACGCATTCTATCTACCTAGTAATGCATTTGTGGAAAACAATTGAAAATCTAATTTTAGTGATTCACTCGTAGATTGAACATTTTATTTCCCTACATTTAAATTTATGAAAACATTGAGAATTTGTAGCAGCAATACAGAATGATAAACAGATGATTCAAATGTAAAAATTAGCTTTTTATGTTATTTTCACCATGACGTGGCACCCAAATTGCGTTTTAATATGCGAATCGAGTTTTAACTAATTCTGGAATTTCAACTAAAAACTTGATTTGGAGATTATTTCTGCTGCCACCTACTAATCTAATACTAATCCGATCGATATTTGCAATATTAAACTTTACCCCGTTCGGGACGAGCGACACGTATACGTGCCGCAAAAAGGCTTAACAAACTTTGTTTATTCCCACCAGTTAAATTATACAGTAAAATTTGAGTTATTTAATCGGAGCATTTCTTGAATTTAATAGCATGCATATTTCTGCTTTTTAAAACCGGTGACAAAACATTAAAAATTGCATAAAATGCTCCAGTCGCGAAGGGGTTAACGCCTTGGGCACGAGAAAACCGTACACGTTCCACAAAAAATTCTCAGAATTCCTGTTTATTCACAGCAGTAAAATTTTCTGTAAAATTTGTCTGATTTAATTGGAGCACTATCTCGTTTTAATAAACCAGATATTTCTCATTTTAAAAACCGGTGAAAAAATATTGAAAATTTTGTAAAATGTTCCCGTCGCGAAGGGGTTAACTAAGATACTGTATAACAAAAATTGGTTATTGATCATATGTTTGAATCACATTTATCAAACATACTTTATTTTTTTCTGGTAACATAAAAGCAAAAGTTATTTCATGAGAATGTGATTGCTGGATAGAATGTGAATACGGAACTAGTTATGCAGGAAAGCAGCTGACAATATTAGGATTTAAAAAATTTACAGTTGCTACAAAATAGAGTAAAACATGTTTAAAATGCTTAATGTTAACGCAGCCCCCGTAAGTGTGTGGATTTTCGTGCAGTGAATAAACCATCAAAAATAAGACTAATACAAAAAAAATGACAATTTTAAGACACAAACGGGCCTTACCTGGTTTGAAATTATACACGATACCTCTTAAGACCCATGAAGGTAAAACTGTCACTTAATATGCAACATCATTGATCAAGATGTGAATCTTTGCGAAAATTACCGGGATTTTTTTTTAAATTTAGATATATACTAAAGTTTGTGAATAGTGATATTCATATTATTAATTTACTGATTAATTACTGCAAATTCTACCATTCAAAAATATCCATAGATATTTGAATAAAAAACCCTACTAAATTAGCATTACTAGGACTCTTCTTTGATTTCGCCTTCTAATATTCGTCGTTTGTTGATCTGGGTATTTTTTTTTATTATTATTAAATTAGACAGAGACGATAAATGAATTTTTGCCAATTTTAGATCTTACGATCTTACTTTCAGCTTACGAAACCCTATACTTCTCTGTCGTCTATTTGTCCGTCTGTCACATAATCCATAAACTTTAAAAATCAGAGATTTAAATAGTAACGGCAAATCGTAAAATTTTGAAAATCTTTATTATTTTAATTGAATTAATTTTAGTTCAGTTACCGTTGCTGCAAGATACAATTTTCATATTACGTTGGATTTAATTAAAATGTCGTTAAAATTATTTCATTAAAATTTCATTAAAATGTGAATAATAATAAATTATAATTCACAAGAGTTATAATTATTAGAAGGATTTCGTTCTTCTGAGATTAAAAAAGCTTTTTGTAATTCAATTTTCTTTCCATTTTAAAAACAATTGCGATTTAATAATCATGTAGGACATTAAATTTTATTCTTTTTTTTCATTTAAATTTTATTTATGTATCTGCATTATTTTTTTTTATTTTCGGATTTTCAAAAAAAAAATTGTAATTTTAGATTTTATTTAAATTATTTGATTTTAACATTTTTAAATTGAAAAAAAAATAAATAACTTCCCTTTATAATTATTTTTGAGGCGCTACCAAGTATGTAATAAATTAATAAATTAAAATTGACACTTTGGATTTATTAATTGAAGAATAAGTAGTTTTGAAAAAAAAAAAATATTAAACGAAATCCTCTGTGCGGTCTGTGATCTGACTTAACCACATGTTATTACTTATTTATTCTTCTTTTTGCGGTTTATGTTGTCCATTCTTGTTTCGTTTACTCAGACACTGTAGCAAATGATGTGAGCTAATACACTATGCTTTTTAAAAATGCATTTGACAACATAATTCTCTTTCATTTTTAAATTTATTTTTTCATTGCCTTTATTTAATGCTTGCTATTTTTTCTGTTGCCATTTTTAAACTTCTAAAAATTTACTGTTTTAAATACTTTTTTCAACATATTGCTCCAATCCGTCCAATAAAAAAACTATGGGTTGAACTTTAATACATTTAAGTGGTAAAGTTGTAAAGTTTATTTAAATGCTTAAATGTATTAAAAACCTCAGTTTCTGAAAAATTATGAAATCATGTTTAACACGCTATAAAGCTTAATACGCGACTTGTAACCAGTACTTGGGTTTGAATGTATGTTTGTTTCTTTTTTTTATATTTTACACAGCCAGCTTAAAATATGCAAACTCTCTACATAAACCTTACTTTAAATTTGAGTGAAAATAATCCCTCTCATTGAAATATACCGGGCGGATAAAAACACCGTAGAAGCATTAGAAATTCATAATAATCAAGAAAATAAGGAAAATAAAAAATGGTTTGTAGGATTAACATCTATAAGTCAGAAGGATTTCTTTTAAAACAAGAAAAACACTCAAAAAACAGTCAATAGGTGGCTCTGAGATATCCAAGTAAAGGGGGGGAAACATACGCAAATAATGAATAGAATGACTCTGAATTGTTTACTAGAGCTATGTGTGCAGGATAAAGTATGTATGCAAATTTTTTATGTAGGAAAGAACATATTTTAACATCTCTAATAGGATTCCTGATACAGATTTTAAGGGAAGACAAAATCATTAACGGGGGTAGCAAGTTTCCACGGCCTTCGCGATCTCCAGATTTGACAAATGTGGAACATTGGTTATTGATGCATCTGTAGTCCTGGATTTATCTATCCGGTTCCTATAATTTGTTGTAACGGAAACATGCAAACCGACGAGAGACATCATGTGTACATTCAAGCCCAATGCATTCAGCCGTTGCGGCATTTTCTGATTCACTTGCAAGCACAGTGCACACAAGTGCACAGTGTGGCACTATGCAATGTGGAGACTTATTATTTCAGCAACTTTCCTTTAATTTAGAAACATCAGCACCATCTACTAGCTATCGTTTAATTTAATTTTCCTGAATAATAATTAAAAAAAAATCCCGTGACCTATAAATAGTAACCTCGCAAATATTTTTTATTAATTATGTTTTTCCGATTTATATAATTTTTTAAAGTTTTTACAGTCTTTTGGCCCAACCGGTATATGCGTTCCGTATATGCAAATTTACTAATTCGCAATTCATCCAGTACATAATCATATTTAATTTCTCTTAAACTTTTAAATAGAAAACGAGCAGAAAAAGAAGTTTCCAAACTATTTCAGATTTGTAAGACAGTTGGAATGATAGTTAAACTTGGAGTTAAAAAAACGAGTTTAAATTTTTTTTTCAGGACAATAAATAACATTATTTAGCACATTTTATTATTCTATGTAAAATTTCTTTATTCTCATACCACTTGACAATAATAAAAGATGATAAAATTCCTTTTATAATAGAGATATTGATATACTTAATTTTACATTTATATCCATATAAAACAGTACTTTTCGTTATGTTGTTATGGGAAAAGCCCTTATTGAACTATGCAAGTTACTGGATTCCAATAGGACTAATAACGAACCCGGAAAAAATATTTTGTGGACACCGAGAGAATGAATTATACTAATATGTATAAATAGTTCAATTATTTACACAATTGTGCCATTGTCAAATTCTGAAGTCAAATGTTACACGAATATACAATAAACGTACAAGTACATGCATTATTTAACTCTTTAATGTTACATTTAGTTGAAAAATTGTTTAAATCCAATCACAATATCTAAAGATTTATGTACATCAACATAAATATGAAATAAAACATAACACAATAAAAATCACTAAAATTCCTTGATTTGGGGTAAAATATATCATATTTAAGAAACATAAATAATAGGCATCTTTAACAAAAATTTAAAATGATAAGATAATAAACATATAAAATAAGACAGTAGAATAGACAATTTGCAAACCATCAAGACGATTTTCATTGTTTATTTTATTTAAATAATTGTATTGATTGAAATTAACTACGTATTAAATATGTAATAAATCATACTTGCCCCTGCAATAAAAAATAAAAATTCCTCACATCTGTGAAAACTCTCACGAATTCTTCTTCTGACCAATTTATTCATAAAGTTATTTTTATCCCGATTCTCTAGTCATTTTACTTTATGTTTGTTTATTAGTTTCTACATGAAAGTGTTCTATCTGCTGGAATATATATCATGCTATTTCTTGCCTTGTGTAAAACCAAAAGAACTTTTATTCTTCGAATACGTATTTTTAATTGAGAAAATTATTAATAAAATCATATTAATATGTACGAATTCTAACCTTAATTAATTTGTGCCGCAAAAATATCAACAGCGGGGAAAAGATGAGTTTGTGTTTTTAAAGCTAAATTGTATTATTTGTTTTTATGACATGGAAAAAACGAACTTCCGATCACGTAAGAATAAAGAACACCGTTATTATTTGCATAGCATCATTTTAAATAATTGACCATATTTACAATAATACATTTTACATATTATTAGTTTATTTTATGTTTCAAATTTCCATTTATAAGTATGTGCATTGCTATTTGAATATCCCTAACATTTCCTATGTAAAATTTTATTTTAGTATTTTCTGAACTAATTATAAATTTCCTAAAATATTTTTTTGTTGTTAGATCTCTTTCAAAATTAAAATAAATGAATGAATGAATAAATAATAAAACAAAATTACTGCATATATTTTTTCCTTTATCCAAAGACAGGAATCAAAAGAAATAAAATAAAAAGTCGAAATTTGTTGTGAGCACTGGAACAATCAAATTATCTTTAATATTTAGAGTCTCTCCAAGAAATAATCTCTGTATCTAATTTAAATGAAAAGTAATAATTCTTTTGAATAGCGCACATTACAATTAAAAGAGAAGATTTTTTCTTAAAGAACGCTTTATCTCAATACAGCGTTGAACACTAAATTTATTTTAATATCTAAAAATTCAATCGATGATTAATTTTACCTCAAACAAACTTCATCACAAGTTGAGGTCTATTGTATCGTAAAACAATAGAAGAAAATACTTCAGAATTGAAATTGGAATTGAAATTGGAATCCATTACGATAGTTTTACCAAATATAGAATTGAATAGATAAGGATTTTATAAAATAATAAGTGGTTCTATATATTTTTCCATAACAACGAAATAAATAAAAATAAAATAAAATAAAATGGCCGGCGTTTTTAATTAACAGACTCCATTTGTATTTTCCTTATTGGCTTGACTGTTCCATCTCATACAACATATCGCGAGTTATATGTATGTATTTAAATTTGTCAATTTAATCTTTAACCGCACCTTGTACAATATCAACGAATCCATTCCTTTGGTCTAGAAACACCAATGCATATTCCGTGTTTGCATTTTTTAGCAATTACATATTTAAACAAAGAAGAAATTTAATATATTAATTTCTGCTTACTGTTTCCACAATTGGGCACTTTTATGACGGTCAAACTAATATAGAAAGAAAATAAAAATGTTTTACATATTCTTGTTTTCTGTGCTATGTAAAAAATTATATGCATACTGAAAAGCTTTAAATTCATTTTATTCATAACAGTTCTAGAATGATTTGTGTACGTAATAAGCTTACAGATCCTGGAATTAAAAATACATACCAGTGTCCCTTTCTTAAGCGAAGGATGGGGGGGGGGGGAGATTATTCATCTCACGAAACCCATATAGACTCGTTTCTGTCTTTGTATATTTATTCTTAATCATGATTTAATAAATAAGAACCCCCCCTCCGTAAATTCTTACCTAAAATACCTGCAATACCTTATTTTAAACGTAACTATTTCCATATTTTCCCCTTCGAATAATCTAGAAGTTACATGTTTATCAAATTTAAATGTGTCGTATAATAATATGTTTATTTATAAGTTACTTATATTTCGAATAAACTTATTTTCTGAATACGTTTAAGTAAAATTAAATTTTTTTTTCTAAATATGTATATCTAAACAACAATAAATGTTTGCTTTTTATTCATATATTAGCACAAAAGTTAAGAATGAATTAAATAAATAAATTAGTAAAAGCAAGCAATTTTCCGAATTGTTTTCAATAATTTTTACATTATAAGCATGCAAATTTTAATAAAAAGAAATGTTACGTGTTTAAACATATTCAATTATTTCGTTGAAATTTGTTCGAAGCAATGTAAATAATTTCTATTTCATTTTATATTTATGCATTAATATTCAAAAGCATTACATTTATTAGATAACAGTTTTAAAAATATCGTATTACTCACGTTTGGTAATGTATGGTAATTCATTTACATTTTTTTTTATATTGAAAAGAAATATTTAATGGAGAATATATTTTATTATTTCATTAAAAGTATTCATAAACTCTTTTAAAAATTATGTTAAATGAAAATTTAATATTCTAATCATTTATGAAATAATTTCGATTCCACAAATAAACCATTTAAATACAAACGCTATCATTTCCTAGTACAATAATTTTAAATTTTAATTAAATTGCTTCCCTTTAATGTAAATACTATGAAAATTAAAGTAATACTGATTCTTAATAATTTTTTTAATGATTATACATCTATTTACAATAATTTATAATGTATTTATACCGTGCTGTTTATTCACAGGTTATAGACTTTTTCAAGTTTTCGGTTAGTTTTTAAAGAATGCAGCAAACCTTTAGACAGCAATTTATGTAAAACAATTTATGTTTCGATTATAATTTCTGACCGGAAAACGGAAACATACACTGTAAAAAAATTCTACGTTTACTAAACTGATTTATGGAAATTGGGATTCCAAGAACTTATAATAACAGCGAAAATTCATGCAACAGAATCAATTACATGACATTTTGCTGTTACAGTTACATGAAAAGTTCTAGAATTCCGATTTCCTAAAAAAAATGTAGTAACTTTACAGATTACTTTAGAGTGTACATACATTTTTTAAAGTGTATATTGGACAATATTCTCACTTGTATAGAAAATATTTGTGAAAATACGAACCTGAGTTACAACACGGTATCTATACTAATAAATGAACAAAACGCTCTGCCTGTGTGTCTGCAATGGCTCGCGAAATCTGCGGCGCGTACGAGGTTCAAAATGTTTTTGAGACTAGCTGAATGTCTGTCCTGATGTAGCTGATATTCAAAATTTCAAAATTCTAATTATTAACTGAGAAATTAATGAAAATCCAAAGCTCACTCTTATCAAAAATAGCCCTTTTTCCGCATTTTTAATTTTGGTTGGTTGGTTGTATAAAATTTGTTGCAGAAATATTTAAAAACAACTGAGACATAATTCAAGAAATCAACTAGAGTTTCAAAATTTACTGTTTTTTTCAAAGACCTTCAAAATTCATCGACCGGCAAACTGTCAGTTTAATTGAGGATTTTTGATCTCAGCTGTTGTACATCAGATTCTTGGCACTTCGTACATTAGAATGCATGCATGGATGGATGTGATGCAGTAAAAACGATATATATACGAGGCTTTTCCAGCAGTTTTTTTTAAATCATTGATTAAATTTGAATGTACACCATTCAATTAAACTTTTATTATGTATTTAATTTGTTTCTAAAATGAAAATAAAATGGCTGTTTGGTGCACAATAGTTCGAATCGGCAAATGATTAACCATAATAAATTATAAAATAGCAAAGTAAGTTATATATCAGAAATAGTCACTGAAAGAATAATAATAAAACTGGTTACAACCATAATGTTTAGGCTAAGTGACACATAATCCGATCCCAACCCGAAAAAACAGACCATACCCCGATCCAACCAAGACAAAAATTTCACGAGTATAAACCCGGAAATCATGTAATTCTTCGACACATATTCCCTTCGCGTTTCTCATTGCAGTCATTCTCATAAATTTTACTGCTAAATATTAGTTTTTTACTTACCCATCATACGTAGTATAGGGTAAGTCTTGCAATCGTTTTGAAAATCGAAAAAGAAATTTTGACGGATTTAAACGTTTTAGATAGTGGAGATTCCGAAAAACATATTTTTAGAAAAAAAAAATTGCCGTCCGTCTGTCTGTCTGTCTGTCTGTAAACGCTCTATCTTCCGATCAAATTGAGATAAAGACTTGAAATTTTGTATGTAGTTAGTATGTAAGAATGGGACGAACCCTATTTAATATCAGCAACCTCGATTATCCGGAACTATTTTTTTCGGACCCTCGAAAAATTCGTTCTGATGAAAGGTATATAAACATTTTCGAATTATTTTGTTCTAAGGAATGAACGTAAAAGGCAATAAAATAACACACATTTTGCATATAGAACGAAGTCGATCGGATTATTAGTTGCCGAGATATTTGTAATCTTGTTTTCCACATTCTTCGATTTTTCATGACCCTGTATTTCATTCAAATTTCAATTCAGAAGTATATTTTAATTGGAAATGGGACGCTTAATCCGACGCAGTTAATTGTTAGTTAATAGAATTATTATTTTTTAGAGTTATAAGGATGTTTCTTTTACGCAGTTCGGTACTACTTGAGTAGTTTGGCGTTTTATATAATTTGTCAAAATTGGTACATCAGCAGTTCTTTAATATAGCATTACTATGTATATTAACAATATTTAAATTTTGCAATGCATTGTATAAATAGTTTCACATGTTTTTTTTTCATATACATATCCATGATGGATAAGTATTACGGTGGCCCCCAACGACTAGTTTTGTTTTTAAAAAGATTTTTAACACAGTCAGCGGCCACATATTTTAGATAATGTATTTACACATATTTTAAGTTATCATAAAAATTCCAAGTTCGTTTAATATTATTATTAAGGACCTGGGCAACGCAGGGCGGGTCAGCTAGTATATAATAAAATTTATTCTTATTAAGGGGAAAAATAACCGACCATAGTTCAGGTTTTTACTAGTTCTTTATTTTTTTAAACTATTTATATGGCTGTGTTTAAATTTTTAATAAAACCAATCCCTTTTAAAGATGTTTATTTAGTTTGTATACCATCATATATATGAAAATTTCAGGATTGAATGCGAATTATATATAAGGTTGATTTCGGATATATGGAACACTGTCAATCTGTAAAAAAAAAAAAAAAAAAAAAAAAAAAAAATATTTCATTAAATTTTCTTTTCATATTTTAGGCAATCGCTTTATGAAAACAGATCGTCTAAAGACGATGCGTCCAATTTAAACTTCAGCTGTTACATAGGGTGTGTGAGCAAATATTCCCATTTAAATTTTTTTGTAACTTATCATGCCTCGTTTAGCCCTTTTCAGAATTATAAATGTAGATATAATTTAACTAAAAATATTATAATATTTAAATATTTGGGGACATTGTTCATTTCTCAATGTATAGCAGATAATTCTACACAGTAAAAAAAAGGTTAATGTATTATATAATTTCTAGAAAACTCGATTTTTATGCAACAACATCAACAAAAATTCATGTTACACATACACATTTGTTATGTAAAAAACAAAAAAAGATTGTAAGAATACTAAAACTTTTTTTAGGAAACTTTAATGTCTAGAACTTTTTATATACCGTTTACTGTAATTTTAGTAAATTCTAGTTTAAAGCTACAGGTTCTTGTAGCATAACAAAAACTAGTTTTATAGATTTACTTTTTTTTCTTTTCTAGAGTGTACATATAAAATTTTAGTAAGCATAGACATTTCTGTAATTTTGCATCTGTAGAATTACAATTCTTTTTTCTGTTGTTGTTGTTTTGACAATGTATGAAAAAATATAATACAGGAACTAAATGATTTTATGTAAATCGGATCAAAAAAATTCTCAATGATTCATTAAATTAATATTACCTTCGTTGGAAAATAAATTAGCGGCACTTTACAAAAATAGTTTACTTCGAGATTAATTAAGACATCACTCCGTAGGTCTTTTATTTAAAAAAAATCTATAGCTATAAAAAACTTCATGAAACAAATGTCTTAACCTGAGCTTTGAAAGAAAATGAGGAACCACGGGAGTAATTAAAAGTGCACAGGCAATTTATTGTTTCGTATAAAGCTGCAAGCTGTTATATATGTATACCTATGCATTTTTATAATTAATAAAGAGGATAGCTGTTGAAATTGCGCCTATTACAAAGTTTGTTTTATTTTATTTTTATCGTATACATTGATATGAAAATATCCGTGGCTAGTTTTAGAAAAACAGAGTTGTAAACAAGAAAACATTTGTGAATTATTTTATCAGATAGCTTAGTTTATTACTCAACAATAATTATTTTCATATATGTATCTTTAAAGATGAAATGTATTACACTATAAATGTTAATATAAAAAAGGTAAAAATCTTGAAAATGTGGAATTTGTTCCTTATATATCCATGTAAGGATATGTCGGCTAAATAATATCGACATCAACCCCCCTCCCCTTTTTTAATGTAATATCTATGAGGAAATATAAAATATGCGCTAATTATACTATTCGAATAGAATGAAAAGGTTTTCTGTGCATCATTGTAATGAGAATATCTTCATTAGAAAATAAATTAGCGACACTTTACAAAAATATTTTACGGAGAATAATTAAGACACCGAAGTTCTTTTTAAAAAAATTATATGATCATAAGAAAGCTGATGAAAAAAAAAGTCTTACCCAGAGGTCTCAAAGAAAATAAGTTACCGTAAAAGTAATTAAAAGTGTGCAGGAAATTTATTATTCCGTATCATGCTACAAGCTGTTGTCTTTTTATACTTATATATGTATATTATACTTAATAAAGAGGATAGCTGTTTAAATAGCACCTATTACAATTTTTTAAAATATGTATTATCATAATATTGAAACTAACAGTGGATGTTTAATAATAATAGACTTCTAAACATAAAACCTTTTGTAAATATTGAACTCTATATTTATTAGATATTTTACGTCATTGATCAACAATATATTTTTTCTTATGTATATATATCTATATGTATATATATACTTTACACAAATATATATATATACATATATATATATATGTATATATATATATTTGTGTAAATATATATATATATATATATATATATATATACACTATATGGCCGTTGATTATTGGGCACTTGCGATTTTAGACATTTTGTTGAATATCTAGAAAAATACATGAGGAATCATCTCGAAACTCTTAGTGTATAAATATAATAGTATAAGTCATACATCTCCGTGAAGATTTTTTCCCGAAACTCCATAGGGGACCGTCAACAAATTAAAAAAGAAATATCTTTTGAATAACCCTGTCAAAGCTAATGTAGCAAAAGCGCTCAAATTCTAGATTATGATTGAATGCCTTATTGTAATACGCCTTGTTCATTTTTATGCAATTAGCATGCATACTCGCAGAGTAATTAAGGTTTTTATAAAAATGGTCCCAAGTTTTTTCCTTATAATTTTTAGAGTTCTTAATATAAAATAATATTTTTTTTCAGAAACATGACAAACAACATTGCACACAGTACCCTGTAATCAGAATTAAAAAATCATGAAAATTGTATACAAAATGAGTTGGTTTACTAAATAATTTTTTACTGCGCATGCGTCAACGATATCAAAATTTCATTTGCATATTATGTTAGGTAAATGTATTAAGCAACTTTTGTGAAAGTCACAAAATTATAACTTGAAAATTATGAAAATAATCGTCAATTGAATAAGTTGAAAATCCGTTATTCTCAAAATGAAGCAAAAACAAGAGGGGTTGCATTCATATATTCATTGATTAGTGTCAATATAGAATACACAATATGGGATGTACTATTACATTTGGATAAAATCCTTCATTCTTTTGCTTCATTTTGGAAACAACGGATTTTGTCCTTTTTTTATAGACGATTACTTTCAGAATTTTCAAACTATGATTTTGAGACTTTTACAAAAGTTGCTCTATACATTTAGCTAACATAATATGCAAATGAAATTTTGATATCTTTGACGCATGCGCAGTAAAAAATTATTTAGTAAACCTACTCATTTTTCATACAATTTTTATTATTTTTAAATTCTGATTACAGGGTACTGTGTGCAATGTTGTTTGTCATATTTTCTGAAAAAAATATTATTTTATATTAAGAACTCTGAAAATTATAAGGGAAAAAGTTGGAAAAACTTGGGACCATTTTTTAAAAAACCTTAATTACTCTGCGAGTATGCATGCTATTTGCATAAAAATGAACACAGTGTATTACAATAAGACATTCAATCATAATCTAGAGTTTGAGCGCTTTTGCTACATTAGTTTTGACAGGGTTATTCAAAAGATATTCATTATTTTTAATTTGTTGACGGTCCCCTATGGAGTTTCGGTAAAAAATCTTTACGGAGATGTATGACGTATACTATTATATTTATACACTAAAAGTTTCGAGATGATTCCTCATGTATTTTTCTAGATATTTAGTAAAATGTCTAAAATCGCAAGTGTCCAATAATGAATGGCTACATAGTGTATATATAAAGATTAATTGTATTACACTATACATTTAGAAGTTCAGTTCTCCAAATGTAATATTAAATGAGAATAACAAATTTTAAAAACCTAGATCTTGACATCGATAACTTTTCAAATAAGTTATATTCACAAATTCAAACTAAATACAACTATTTACACAACTGAAAAAACTTAATATCAATCTTTATATCAGTTAGCGCCTACCCCTCTTTCTCGCGCCGAACGCACGACAAAACGTTCCAAACCAGCTCTCTTCAGCTCACTTCGGCGGCTCGCTTGAATTTGATCTGATTCTTCACTCGGCTGCATTGCAAAAGTACCATTTTCTCAGAGTAACGATATTGGGGAAGCATGTATACGAGACCTATAGTAGACTGGCTAGTGGGAGTAAGAATGTCGCTCCCACAATCGGCCGTCCTGGCAGGACATTTGTCTCGAAAGCATATCTGTTCGCTGGTAGCAGCAGTAAGATCGCCTGGAAAGTTAAGAAAAACAGCAGTATCCAAAGTCTTATTTGGAAAAAAAACGAGTCATGATGAAAATCCCTTATGAAAATTAAAATTATTTCTTGAAAAAAAAATGCATTCTTTTTCTTTCTCTTTACGTCATTTCGTCTGATTCTTCGTCCATTTTCCTTGCATCTTTTCGTCGTTTTTTTTCTTACTTCTTTTCGTCTTTTTTTAACCTTACGTCTGTCTGTCTCATTTTTTCTTACGTATTTTCGTCTTCTTTTACCTTATGTGTTTCCGTCTTCTTTTTTTTACGTCTTTTCGGGATTAATTTTGTCAAAATCTTTTTATTTGTCATTCCAGTGGTGTGTCATAGTCGGGATAGTGTCATATTCGGTGATATTCCTTTTTTTTCTTTATCAAGCTTCGTCCGTCCACGGCTTCATGTACTCTGCGCAGGTACTGTTGACCATGGGACCTTCATTAAATCCAATTTTACTTACATCGTATGTGTCATTATATTTTACTTTCATTCCTTTGTACGGACCTAAATATTTTGGTTTTAACTTGAGAGCTGGACCTTGTTGTGTGCATTTTATACCAACCACATCATTAAGCTTAAATTGGTTAGGTTTTTTTCATCTGAGATTGAAAATGTTACGGTTCTCTTCTTGGACTTAAAAAAAATGGCATTTTTTCTCAAATCTTAACGATTATTAGTAAAATCAGATTATATTTCAGCATTCAAAATCCTCGTAATCTCAATGTTATTTTTAGTTTCATTTTAGTACCTAACGTCATTTTAAAAGGGGTTGTGCTAATACTTCTCTGAAAAGTCGAACTTATCACCTGATGGAAGTCGCTTGCGTGTGTATACCATTTTTTTAAATTATCTACAGGTAATTTAGACAGAATAGATATTATGACCAAATTTAGACTCTCGACTTGCCCGTTAGCCCTGGGTAACCCAGTTGTAATCGGGATATGTTTAATATTTTCTTTGACGCAATAATCTCCGAAAGTTTTGGAGGTAAAGGCAAGACCTACATCTGAGATTATGCGAACTATAATTCTAAAGACAGTTTTTGGATTTCTAATTTAGAAATTACTTCGGCAGCATCGGTAGATTTTTTTGGAATACAAACAAACAAATTTTGTGAATGCGTCAATGACCGAAAGGATATGTTTGTAATTTTTATTCGTATTATTTATGGACCTAAATTGTCAACAGGGTACGTATGTAACGGAGTTTCTTCTTTTTCTATCGGGTGAAGTAAACCTTTTTGTTTACCAGATTTTCTATTATTTAAAATACAGTGAACACAATTTGCTATGCCTTTCTCAATTTTTCGTTTAAGATTATGGATGAAAAAATCATTCTGTATTTTTTTTCTGTTTGTGTGACTACGTAATGACATTTTTCGTAAACGGCCTTGATTTTTTTTTTTTTTTTTTTTTTTGTGCAACTAACAAATTATTACTATAACACATTTATAAAGAACACCATTTTTAACTAAATAATCATTGTAACATTTTGTTTTTAGAATTTCTTTTATTGTTTTAATATGTTCATCGGTTTCTTGAGCATGGATAATTTTAAAGTTATCTTGGATTACCATACAAATAGGATGGCAGCTTAATTCATCAACATGCCTCATACTACTTCCGCGTCTATTGAAAATCATTAACATTATTAATTAACATTATTGCCCATCAAGCTATTTTTGTACTCATTTCTTTCTTATCCATAGTCATTTTAATTGCATTACAACCGGTTACAATTGCAAATGGAATACCTAACACATATACTCTAAACTTTTTCAGGGCTTCAATTGCAGCTAAGACTTCGAATTCGTAGCTAGTATACTTTCATTCAGCTTTGGTTGTTTTTTTACTGGCGAAATAAACTGGATAAAATTGATTATTTACTGGAGATTGTTGTATTAATACAGCTCTATAGCCATCCATACTGGCGTCACAATGGATTTCGGTCGCGCGTTTGAGATTTTAAATTGAAAGTAGTGGTTCTGACGACACAAGGCGTTTGAGTTCATTAAATTTTTTTTTCTTCTATATCAAATTTAAATTTCGAATCTTTTCTTAACAGGTCACTCAATGGTTTAGCTATAACCGAATAAATTCTTATAAACTTTCGAAAGTATCTTGTCAATCCTAAATAACTTTGAATATCTTTGATACACATTGGTTCGGGAAAAATTACTACTGTTTTTGTTTTCTACGGGGAGGGATACAATTTACCATTTATGATTCTATACCCCAAAAAATTAATTTCGCGCTTCAAAAAAATTGCATTTTTTAAGATTTAATTCCAACCCATATTCCGATGAAGTTTCAAGAAACAAGTTTTATTTTTTTAAACCTTCAGCTTCGTTTTTGGCAGGTATTATTAGGTCATCCATATAAATGACTACAGTGTGATTTTTAATAGGTTTCAAAATACATTATAAATATATTTTTGGAAAAACACCAGGGCTATCGGTCAGTCTGATTGGACACTTTAAAAATTCTTTTTGTCCTTCATGAGTGACAAAAAACTGCATTTACGAGAGCCTTCTTCAACATCTCCATGAAAAAAAACTTTCAAATCTATGGTGGTAAATACTTTGGTAAAATGTAATTGGTCTATTACATCATCGATAATTGGCAATGGGAAATATTCACGCACTGTCTTTTTGTTAAGACGTATGTAATCAACACAAAGTCTCCTTGTGTTATCTTTTATCTTAACTAACACGACCGGCGAAGAAAAACTAGAACTTTTCCGAATGATTCCCTGAGCTAGCCACTCCTGAATTTGGTCTTCAACTATTTTTTTCTCATATGCCGGTAATCTTCGAGGGAATGAAAAAACTGGGATTTTATCAATTAAACAAATTTTTATTTTAACATCTACTGTTTTAGTTTAAATTGACACATAATTCTCAATTAAAAAGGATATTTCCGAACGTAAATTTTTGTCGGCAACTTAAATCAAATTTAGGCTTATCCAGAACATTTACAATGTTAATTAAAAAGTCCTAAGACTTAACTTCCATTTTAAACCGCTTCATTTCATTCTCAGAAATAGTTAATGTACCTTGACGAATAACATCTGCGTCAATAATTAAATCGAAATTAATGTAACGGTCATTAACGACAAAAATGGTAACTTTAAATTATAAACTATCAACTTCAATTTCTGAATTAACTAATTTAACCAATTAACCAATAAACTAATTAAGAAAATTTCTCAGTTAACCTTTTGGGTTAATTGAGGCTTTTCCTATATCGGTCAAAATACAGTAAAACCTCCAATAACGGTCACCTCTGAAGAGCGGTCACCTCTAACAACCGGCCATTTTTTCATAGAACGGAATGAGTCGTATTGAAATAATATTAGATCGAACCTCCTAATAACGTCACCTCTAAAAACCGGCCGCGGCCAGGGAAATTCACTCCGACACGGCTACCAAAAAAAAAAAAGCCGAGAGCATTGTAAATTGCAACATTAAAAAAAAATCCTTTGTTTTAGACACCTGTTTTGTTCCCCCCCTCCCCTCTGTTGAATGTCAAGTAGTGAGGAGCAGTTTTTATTTCGTCCATTAATGTGCTCGTCTTTTTCCTCCTCTCTGCCCCCCCCCCCCCACACACACACACTTCTGTGGAGTCGTATCGTAGAAACTCTGTATACACCTGCATTTATTCTCGCAGTGACGCAAGCCAATTGCAAAAGTAACATAAAGAAATTAAAGTACGTGTTACATTGAAGTGATAAACTTCTTTTTCTAATTTAAAATATTTTTGGGAGCTATTTTGTTTCTTCGTTTATATTTTTGTTCTAGTTCACACGCACAATGTGGAAATTGAATATTTTTTCCACAACTGGCAATAATTTTGAAATTGTCAGTGAAAACGCATTAAATTTTCAAACCTTTGTTTAACACGGTCATGTTAATGCCTTCACCCCCTATCTTTTCCATATGGTTCCTCCCTGTCTACGTAGAGAAAAAAAGCGGTAACATATTCTCCCTTCGTCAGCCATTTGTCTCTAGTTTTCTGTCGAACATGCGTAAAATTTATGAAAAGAAATTTTTATCCCTCAGTGAAAAACTGAAGGTTATTGATGATAGTAAGAAGGGCGTTAGTGCACGGAAATCAACAGAAAATATGGATGCGGAAGAACGCAAATAAATGAAATTTTAAAGAATAAAGGAGTGCATCTTTAGAAACATCTTAGAGGCGAAAGCCTAGAAAACAAGGTCAAATATTGCAAAAATGGGAATGAAGTAATTAATGAAATGCTATTAGAATGGTTTAGAAATTGCAGATTTAAAAATTTACCGATTTCAGGGCCCAAATTGCAAGGAAGCGCATTGAAAATTGCCAAAGAACTTGGTATTAATGATTTCAAAGCTTCTAACGGTTGGTTAGAAAAATTTCGCTTGAGAAATAGTATCGTTTTCCGGACTGTTTGTGGTAAAACTGCTGATTGTCCTACAGATATCGCTAAATCCTGGAAAAAAATCTTTAGACCATCTTCCGAGCGAGTATGAAGCGAAAGACGTGTTTAACTGCGACGAAACAGGTCTTTTTTTCCGTACTGTTCCACTTAAGACTATGTTTCAAAAATGATTCCTGAAGATACTAGAGTTCTACTACTACTACTCCTGAAGATTCCTGAAGAGACTGAAATAAAGTCTTATGAAGAAGTTCTCGCAATTGTTCGAGATATTCAATTTTTGGCTTTAAATAAGAACGACGAAGTTTTGTACAATAAAACCACAGATATTATCGTATCGATTGAAAAATAAAATTAAGTTCGAAATGTACAAAATAAATGAGACTAACAGATTTCCTTAATGTGAAAAATAATTAAAATATTATACATTTTTTGAAGTATTTTCTTGTATTAAGTATTTTTCTAATAATATAATTTCTAATAATAAATCTTTGATTTTTCTAATAAACTGAAGCAAAACCTCCATACACCGGTCACCTCTAAGAACCGATCATTTTTACACAGTCCCATCGCTGGCCGCTCTTCGGAGGTTTTACTGTAGTACGAGTATACTCCTAGGTTTTAATTCTACAAAATTCTTCAAATTCTCTTAAATACATTTGTTTAGTAGAGTCTTTCGGCCAGCTGTATCTATTAAAGAGATTAAATATAAAGAACAAAACTTTATCTCTTTTAGAATTAAATCTTGGGCTGTAATAACGTTTACTTGGGAATGAGCGTTTTTAACATTTGTATCTTTCGATTTATTACACTGAATTGATTTGTGATCATAAGCGTTACAAGACAAACAAAGCGGCCATTTATATTTATTTACACAGTTAATTCTCTTAAGATTATTCCCAGCACAATTATAACAGCGGATATTTGGCTCTACAGGCTTAAACTTGTTCTTAACGTCAACTCCGGATTTAAGTTTAAGCTGATCTCCTTCATATTTATAAGATTTTGCATTTTAATAGTCCGTATTTTTTCAGACCTTTAATTTTTGTTTAAATTCAGTAATATTGGGGCAATCTTACAAAAAAGATTTTTTTAAAACCGGATCATTAATTTCATTTATTACATATTGAATAAGTGCCGAATCTTCCATGTTGCCTTTTGAACACAATTGTTTCATATTTAAAAAATATTCGTCTGAAGATTCGTGTGGTTTAATTTTACTTTTAGATAGCAATTTATGTAATTCAGCTGAATTGAACGTTTGACCAAATTCATAAATAAGTAATGATTTCATTTTAGACCCCGAATTAACTTTTGTTTCACTTTCAATAAACAATTTAACTTTGCCTGTTTAGCCAAAATCAATTTGTGCAGATCACTAACATTAAATAATGAAACAATATCTTCAAAAACGGCAAGTTATTTTTCAGCATTTTGAAATTCACTACCCTCAAAAATCGTAAGCATATTCTCAATATCATTAATAGAAATAGCAGGTTTGAGAAAATAATCATGGATTAGAATTTTCTGATTTTCATTACTTTCATAACTAGAATTACCAGAATAATTTCTCAGATTATTCTCAGAAACATTTGAAATATCTCTAATTTTATTTGAATCATCGTAAATCTCATCACGTCTCTCATCATCACTTAGAGCACCTTCGTCAAAATTTTTTTTTGACGAAGGTGCTCTTAGTGATGATGACACTAAAGTCACATGATGACACTAAAGTCACATAAACTAAAACTATCCTGGCAACAATTTCATCACATGTTCCCGAATTATTTATACACAAACATTGCAAATTGTTATTAAATCATTTAAAAAAAAAATTACCTATAATATCTTGTACTTTTGATTGATATTCAGCAGAATCTACTTAAAAAGGAAATTCAGTAAAACTCCAAATTCTACGTCTATTATTTCTATCCTCGACTTCTCCCAAAATTAATTTATGCAATGTTTTAATACTAGATGACTTTTCCGCTTTCAAAGAAAGTTCTAATTCCTTAAAATCAATCAGTTTCGGCATGCTTGAAAATGAAAAGAAAATGATAAACTCGCTTCATACTTAGATGTCCAGCTTTAACCACTTAAATAGCGCCTCCATGATGGCATTTGAAAGCTGCCGAATTAGCTTTGTGGGCGTCACGTTCCAATCCCAGTTATGAGCACCACTTGTAGGAGTTCAGTTCTTGAAATATCATATTAAATGACTGACACATTTTAAAAAACTTGATCCTGACACCTATAACTTTTAAAGTAAATTATATTTACAAATTCAAACTATATATAAAACTATTTACACGATTGAAAAAAACATAATATCTATCTTTACATCAGTTAGCGTTGGTTGGTTGGTTGGCAGGCGGCTTGAGACATGCTTCGCCATAGGCGGCTTTGTCTCGACTGCTCGACAATCAGTTAGCGTCTAAGAGGAGTCTAGCGTCTAGAAAGAGGAGTAGACGCCGTCTACTCCTCTTTCTGGCGCCGAACGCACAAACAAACGCTCCAAACCAGCTCTCTTCAACTCACTTTGGCGGCTCGCTTGAATTTGATCTGATTCTTTACTCGGCTGCGTTGCTGAAGTACCTTTTCCGCAGAGTAACAATACGGGGATGCAATTATACGAGAGTTATACTAGACTGGCTAGTGGGAATAAGAATGTCGCTCCCACATACATGTGAATAAAACAAAAGTAAAATTAATGAAAATGCAGAATTTGTCCTTTATATGGATGTACCAGCTAAGTATATGTAGGCTCCTTTTTTAATGTACAGCCGTTAGCTCTATCAGAAAAAATAAAACATGCAGTAAGTTATATTATTCGAATAGAATCAAAAGGCATTTATACATCATTGAAATGAAAATATATTTATTAGATAACAAAATAGCCACAGTTTACAAAAATATAATAATTAAGATCGATAAATTTAAACTTCGATAATAATTAAAACAAGATATTTTTTTTAATAGCTATGATCATAAGAAACTTGATGAAAAAAATGCGTTACACAGAACGTTAAAAGAAAATGAAGGACCGTGGGATTAATTAAAACAACACAAACAATTTATAATTCCGTATAATGTCTCAAGCTGTTAACTTCACATACTTTTACATTTTATTATGATTGATAAAGAGTATAGTTATTCAAATTGCACCTATTACAAAGTTTTTTGTTTTATCATTAATTATTTTAATGTCGAAATTAACAGTGGCTATTTAATAAAAAACAGGCTTGTAAACATAAAAAACTTTTATAAATATTGCAATATTTCGTATTGTTTGTTTGTGTATTATATTTTGTATTGTAAAACTTCATGAGGTATTTTGTCAGATATTTTACTTGATTATAATTAAATTTTTTAACTATTATTTAAAACAATAATTTTTTCTACATATATATCATTAAAGATGAACTTTATTTTATATATATTTGAGTAATAGAAACATAAAAATCTCGAAAACGCAAAATTTGTTTCTTGTATGGATGTAGCGCAATATATGTAGACATTACCATTTTTAATGTGCAGCCGTAAGCTCTATGAGAAAAGATAAAAAAAAGCACTAAGTTATTTCATTCAAATAGAATCAAAAGGCTTTCAGTGCAATGAGAATATCATCATTAGAAAATTAGTTCGGGACTTTTTAGCAAAATATTTTCCTTAAAGAGTAATTAAGGCACGATAGTTTTTTGTAAAATGTATATGATCATAAGAAACTTGATAAAAAAATATGCCTTACATAGAGCTTTGATAAAAAATGAGAGCACAAAATAGAAGTACACAGGTAATTGATTATTTCGTATAATGCTGGAAGCTGTTATCTTTGTATACTTATATAATTTTTATGCTTAACAAAGGGGATAACTGTTAAAATTATTACAAAGTTTTTTATCATGCATTATTTTAAGGTCGAAACTAACAGTGACTATTTCAAGAAAAGTAGACTTGTATACATGAAAACATTTGTAAAGAATAAACTCGATATTTTATCAGATATTTTACTTAAAAGCTTAGCAATATTTTTTCTTATATATATCTTTAAAGATTAATTGTATTACATACATATGTGATTATAACAAAAGTAAAAATCATGCGGAATTTGTCATTTGTATGGATGTGCCATCTAACTATATGTAGACACGCTGTAAAAGAAAAAAAATCCGTTAATTTTTTTGCAAAAACTGTTGGCAGCAGTGTTGCCTGTAGTTTTTGTCGTGAAAATTGCAGTAAAATTAGATGTAATTTTTTATAACAGCTTATTTTACAGAAATTTTTGGGGACAAAAGTCGCTGGCAGCTTTGCCGCGCCGAAAATTTAACGTATTTTTTTACAGTGCATTATCATATATTTTAATGTACAGCCGTTAACTCAATGAGTAAAGATATAACATACACTAAGTTGTTATTTTATTCGAATAGAATCAAACGGCTTTCTATGCATCATTAAATTGAGAATATCTTCATTAGAAAGTAAATTAGCAACACTTTATACAAAAATATTTTACCTCGATATTAATTAAGCGGCCGTAGTGTTTTTTAATGTATATTATCATAAGAAATTTTATTAAAATAAAATGCCTTACCCAAAGCTCTGAAAGAAAATGCGGAACTGTGGGAGTAATTAAAAGTGCACAGGCAATTTACTGTTTCGCATAATACCGAAAGATGTTATCTTTGTATACTTATATATTTCTGTGCTTAATTTAGAGAATAATTGTGCAAATTGTGGTTATTACAAAGGTTTTTTTTTTAATCATGCATTATTTTAATATTGAAATCGGTCGTGTCTATTAAAAAAAGGCTTGTAAACATAAAAACGTTTGTAAATATTTGACTCTATATTTTATCAAAAATTTTACTTCATTGCTTAAGAATATTTTTTCTGGTGTATATACATTTAAAAATAAACTATATTACATATATATATGAGTATATGAAAGGTAAAAAATGTGAAAATGTGGAATGTGTCCCTTATATGGCTGTGCTAGCTATATATATATAAGCATTACTATTTTTACTTTCTGCTATTATTACAAGGAGAAAGTATTGGATTCGTGAAATTTTGAAAATACGGTTTTAGCCGGATTTACGCGTTTTAGGTGTTAGAGAGCCTCAAAAATATGTTTTTACAAAATGTTTGTCTGCGAGTCTGTGAGCCTGTCTGTCTGTAAGTCTGCCTGTATGTGACAAAATTTCCGTGGACCCTCTATCTCAAGCAGAAATGCACGGAATTTCACAAAATTTTAGATTCTGTTAGAATTTTATATAAACTAGATCTGATTAGTTTTTGGTGGATATCACTCAAACGGTGGCACTGCTATGCTGCATTATTCACAATTTTTACAATAGCTTTGTTTGAAGAACTAAAGCGTGTTTTTTCAAAAAAACTTTTGATTAAGCTAGTACTTGATATAACATGGTACTGATTACGTTTCTGTGGAAATCGCTCAAAACGTGGCACCGCCGTGATGAATTCTTCGTGTTTACTGCAAAAGCTCTGTCTCAATAATTAATACACAGAATTTCACAAAACATTAGATTCTTTAGACCTTAATAAAAACTTGGTCTGATTAGTTTTTAATGTATATCGCTGAAAAGGTAGTGCTCTATTCTACATTATTTACAATTTCTTCAATTGTCATATCCCAAGAACTAGTGCTTGGAATTTCATAAAATATTATGTTTAGTTAGTACAGGATATAACATGATGTTGATTGCGTTTTTTTTTTGGAAATCGCAGTTTGAGCTGCTATTATGCAATATACCTGATTATCGCAGTAAATCTATCTCAAGAACTGATGCACGAAATTTTCTAAAACTTCAGATTTAGTTAGTCCCAGATATAGTATTAGTGTTGTTTAGTTTTTGGTGTAAATTGCCTTAATGATGGCGCTGCTATGCTGCGTCTTTTACGATTTTCCAATAAATATATCTCAAAGACTAATACATGGATATCATCAAACTGCAGATTCAGTTTTCACTACATAAAAAATCGATCCTGATTAGTTTTTGGTGTACATCAACCAACACGATGCGCTGTTTGAGATTTTGCAATAGCGGTATCGGAAACATTAATGCACGAATTTTCATCAAAATTCAGATTCAGTAATAAGTTGTATAAGTAGTTGCTGATTAGAATTTGGTATTGATCACCTAAGCGGTTGCGCTGCTATGCTGCATTTTTCAGGAAGTATTAACATGCATAAGGTAGAAGAAAGTTTTGGATTGACACATCTGGCTACTTTTAATATACAGCCGTTAGCTCTATGACAAAAGATAAAACATGCAGTAAGTTGTGTTATTGGAATAGAATTAAAAGTCTTTCTACGTAATTGTTAACACTTTCCAATATAGTTTAAAAGCTTTGATTTTTTTTAGGTTTGTCTATCAGTCTGGCTGGTCGTCTGTTTGTCCGAGCTCTAACTTGCGGTTGTCATGTACTTGAGATTTGTTATTGAGATTTAGTTGTCACTTCAGAACTAATAATAAGTTTATTATTAATGCTGAGTATCATTTATTAATTACACAGCAATTCAAAAGTATTACATGAAAAAATGGTGTGCGGGAGAAAACAATTTGTACATTTAAAATGTATTACAGTATACAGTATTTTTAACATTATGAAAATTTATATAGCAAAAAATTTCACAATTCCTCCCTCCCCCCTCCCCCCCAAAAAAATCAGAAATTAAATAATGTATTAATAATTATGGCAAATATGTCAGAACTAAGCAAGAAATGTATTTATTGTATTTTTTTCATTTAAAAAAAAAACTTCAAAAAGGCTACATATACACGCTACAAAGCATTGTACATAACATTTTCGTGTTACTTTTTATTTTATAGATTAAAAAAATGTAGAAATTATGAATCACCTCAAAATTGTTGGTATTGCTTTTCATTTTAAAAAATGAAGGAAAAAGAAATTATAAATCTTGTGTAATAATGTGTTAAATATTGAAGATGCATTATTATGATATCACTAAATTTTGCAGTTTTCTTTAGTTCGCATGTAAGCTGTATATTTATCGAACTGATTTATTATACTGCAGAGTTTTGAGAGATTTAAAAATGTTGTAAAAATATTTAAATCGTGTATTATGATTTTTGGCTGTCAGATTATTTACAGATTACTCATATGTTATTGATAAATTAAAATTTGCTAGCTAGAAATTTTGCTTTTTGGAAATTGGATGCTCCAAAATGCATTGTGAATTATTATTAAAGATAAAATACTATGTTTTTAAAAATGTAAATTTGATGATAATCATACTTTTAATGCATTGGTTAAGTTTATTTTAATAATAAAGCTATTCTGTAGAAAATCCTTATTACTTTATGAAAACAATTATTTTATAAGAGCGTTCACCAATCATTAAAATAAAAAGAATCAGAATTAAATATGAAATTATTAGATTTTTCTGTGTGAAGCAAATTACGCATGAACAATGAAATGTGAATGTGACACAATGAACGTGAAACAATGTGCACATTTAAGAAAAATTAAAATATAAAGGTACGCATTATAAAGTGGTTGAAAAAAAGCCAACTTAAAATATAATAGTTGATTTCTTTATTAATGGGGGAAAGAAGAAAGTGCAATTATTTGAAGAAAAAAAAAGTACGTTTTGTAAAGCTTACAAATTCTGTAAACTTCGGAAACTAAAGAAATATTTTTAAAAAGATGCGATAAGTGAGGTACAGATTAATGAGCAATAGAACAAAATGTTTTTATTTGAATCACAGAATGTTCGTATCGTTATCTTGACAATACAGTAGGCTTTATATGTTTAAAATAGAAGTATAAGAATTCAGATTTCTATATTAATATACAATAGAAAAAGTGCGATTAATTGAATGAATGTAAGTACAATCATAGACATTTTATAAAGATTCAAGTGCATTGAAGTCCTACCTTCTTTTACGAAGTTATTCATTCTTCAGTTTCGTTAGATTGAGAACAAACTCTACGTTCCTGCGTATACATTACGGCGTTCGTCGCCAGATTTCACGTTATTAATTATTATTTACAGGAGCGAATAGTAGTTGAAATTATAAGAAATGATGTAATATAAATAAATTCAGTTAGACTGGTGAAACCTACTAGATTTAACGAATATATATATTTTTTAAACTGAGTATTTTTCATACTTAGGAATTGAAAGCATTCGGTCGTTATATTTGAAACAAAAAGGCCCATGAAAGATTTACTCAAATTAGAAAGTGTCATTTTTTCTCAGTGTATTCAAAATCTTTGTGTATGTATGCGTAAAAATTATAGATTTATATATATATGTATATATAGCTAATTTCTATTTCCATATATTAATAAATATTATGTGTTTAAAAGTGACTATCGTTCGCTATTTTTAAAAATCACTTGATAAGAAATAAAAGGAAATCTGAATTTAAAAAAAATCCTTCATTAACTACGTCGTCGTTTTTAAAACAGACTAAGTCGCCTCAATTGTGATTTTTTTTAAACGCAAATATTTCACTAATTAAAATCCGAATTTAAGACGTTCGAAATGATAAAATATTTTTAAAAATGTAAATAAAAAAAT
Source organism: Maratus speculifer (assembly GCA_964019185.1). NCBI lineage: Eukaryota > Metazoa > Arthropoda > Arachnida > Araneae > Salticidae > Maratus > Maratus speculifer. The sequence continues at coordinate 240,305,680 of OZ025289.1, forward strand.
TATGTTTTAAAAAATTGGCTATTATTTTATTATTTATTTATCAAGTTATTTTATCCATCATATATAGTATAGGGAAGTCTTTATACGTTTTACAAACAAAAAAATATAGAAAGCAAATTTATTTACTGAAATAAAATTCGTTTCAGACATTGCAGAAACATATTTTTAGAAGAAAAATAATTGTCGTACACCTGTCTGTGTGTATGTGTGCAAGTCTGTAAAACACTCTATTTCCCGAACAAATTGAGATAAGCACTTAGTATATGACAATGAAAAGAAGCGTATTCAATTTTCTTCGAATACCCGGAAGTATATTTTTCGAACACTCGAAATATTAGTTTTGGTAAAAGGCATACAAAAAATTTCGGAAGCGTTTATTTTAACCAATGAAAGTAAAAGACAATGAAAAAAACATAATTTTAGCATAAATAATAATGTTGGTCGTATAATTAGTTTCCGAGATATATGTAATAAAATTTTTACATTCTTCCATTTTCCATAACACTGCATTGAAAATTTTATTTGGCTTTTTCCAAGGCAGTAAACTATTTGTAAAAATAATTATCATTTTTGAAGTTATACGGATATTTATTTTAGGCATTTAAGTAATAAAATATTTAAAGTTTATGACATACTCTTTTAAATTAGCTATCTACCAAAGACGTTTGCATGGAGGCTTCAAAAAATTTATTTTCGATAATTGTAAAAAGTTCTTCGTACATTTTTATGAAATTTTCTTATTTGGGCATCATGATGGGAATGTTTTCCGTTGGACTCCAACAACTCGTTTTTATTTTTTTAAGCTTAATATCATTTGTTACAATGATGCAAATTGAAAAAAAAAGAGCTAGTAGCGCATTCTACTCTTATCAATTATGTTCGCAAATTGTTTTTTCGCGCTTCTTCGATTTCGCTCTTATATTTTGAAATGGACTAACTCCAAATTTTACTGTAACAAAACTCTCCGACTAACGCAGTGTTGAATTACTGTACAAAGACAGTATACGGATAAATATATCTCTCACTTTTGAGAGTGTGAATGTTGGTAGAAAAATATGTTATTCAAAAAATTTTGTATTTGTGTAATAAAGCAACTAAATTTTAAACTAAGCAAGATTTTCTTTCTTAAATTTGTTGGCATGCACATTTTAAAGATTTTACAACAAGAAATGCACAAATCAATATTAAATAATTCTATAACTAAATATTTTATTTCCTTTTCCTAGTTCACATAATTTCATCAACCTCAATCAAAAGTTTTTTGGCTTAACAAGATAAAATATTTTTTTTACTCATATTATAAATTCTTAAAATTCAATTGATAGTAATATTATTTTGGAATGAAAAATGCAGATAAAATAGGAAAATAAAAAGCTTAAAAACGGTAGTAAATAACAACTGTAGCGAATTAAAAATATTGAATTTTTATGGAATAATTATATTCAAAAAATATTTTTAAAGAGTAGGTTTGTAAAATGCACAATGCAAAATATACCATATAATAATATAATATATAAAATATAATATTAATCATTCAAAAATAAATCAGGAACTATAGAAATAACTTGGAAGATCATTTTCCCCCTGTAACACTAACTACTACTTTGAAGATTCATGACTGTTTCATAAATTAATGTTTCATTAAAAAAAAAAAAAAAAAAAAAAAAAAAAAGAACTATTAAATTTATTTTTTTCATTCTGTAATCTTCATTTAAGCTTATTCTTCAGACTTATTTTCGAATTTATGTCTATTTAAAATATTAAGGCTATAAAAAGAGTAGATGTTTTAGAAATTGCTTTTGTATATTTAATCTTTAAAAACTTCAAATCTTCGAAAACATGAAAAATTAAATATATATATATATATATTAGTAAAATTTAAGTATTATATTATGACGGTGTATAAACCCTTCATTTAATTTTAGAATAATGTTTCATTCTTAATGATTTGTTATTAATTTTTTATAATTTAAATTATATTTTGTTTTATAGAATTTTTTTCAATAACGATGAAAAAAAAAAAAAAAAAAAAAAAAAAAAAAAAAAAAAACTAAATTTTCACTTTTCACTCAAGGCACGTTAAAAATAAGACTATTATACACTCTAGAGGGTTTAAAATTTTTAAATGTTAATGTATAAGAAAAATAATTAATTAAATCTAAATTGTAAATTGAAGACATAAAAATAGTGCGTTATTTTGAATATTTCAAAGAACTGTCAGTATCTATATACATACTGTTATTTATTATAATCAAATAAAGAATATAGACCACAAACTGCTTTGAATGCGTTGTTGCTAAACAAAAACAAATGTATATTTATATACACACGGGGATCTCATTAGTTTTTCACCAAGATTTGCGATTTGGCGAATGAGAAATAAAAAAACTGTACTCAGATTTAAATAAATTTTAGAAAAGTGGATTCGGCTTAGAGAACTCAAAAATATATCAGACTTATTGTATCTCCCCCTTTTTTTACAAATGTCCTAAAGTACTTTAATAATTTGATTTTTTGTAAATGCTTATAAAAAAGAAAATCAACCTTTGGAGACAACAACTAGTAAAAATAAGTACATTCCAAATATCTTTTAAATGTGTAATTGTTTCAGATATTCTTTTAGCAGTTTAAATAAAAATAAAAAATTGCTATCTTTGATTGACTACTGTGAAAACGTACACTAATATTTGCTAAGAGATTTCGATTCTTAAACGATAGAAAAAAAAATGACCGGACAATGCACTTCATAGAACTAATAAATAGAATAGTGGATAAATTCAAGAGCAAATTTTCAAAGAAACCATTTTTGCTTGTTTATTGAACAACATACATCTGACTTGTGTGCTCGACATGAAGCCTGCTTATAAGCCATCGTCAATATACAGGGACGAGATAGCACACAAGAAAATATTACAACACAAGAGAAGTACAACCAGGAGCTCCACACAAGGAGTGTGTGCAATAGAGCCAGTGGGATTCGAACACACAACCTCACGATCAGCGGCGTGATGTCTTAACCACTCAGCCACGGAGGCCCTATGAAACCATTTAAAATCCAGAATAATAGAAAGAAGAACAAAGAAACCATTTCCAAACAATTTTTTAAGTTTTAAATTTTATTATTTAAAACAGTTTGCTATTTGGTGCTTGATGTGAGAATTTTTGTTTGTGTTTTTACTGTCACATTGCCAACCGTTACATAAAGAAATATTAATTTACAATAAAGAAACACCTATTGAATAATCCTTTCCGTCTTTGGCTGTTGCTAAATTGAAATACTTTGGAATCTGCATCTCTATAAACAGAGTTATGGAAATGATACGATGCGACTGAACGAATATAAAACTTTCAAGTATGACGCATACACACGAAAAGCAGAAATTGAGCTTTCGCAATTTGGTGAGTATTATTGTTATTTTATTAACCAATTCTCGAGAATTTGTCGAGATTCTGTGCAATGGCGAGTGGCATCGATAACACTGTATATACATTTTTTCTTTAAAAGATTCGTATGCTCTATGTTATGTATGGTCTTTGGCATCGCTTTGACGGTCATCATACAAATAGATCATTTCGTTAAAAAATAATAATAATAATAATAATAATAATAATAATAATAATAATAATAATAATTGTTTTTCTTGGAGAAATATCCTAAAAATAATTTATTTCGTTTGAAGAACAGTCATTAAAAAACTTAAAGTAAAAAAATTCCATCAAGTATGGTATAAAATAATGTAAAATAATTCGATCTCGTTCCGAGAAACCACATTAAATTAGCAATAGATTATCATTCAGGCATGAAGACAAATATGGTTTTTAAATATTTTTAACTTAGATGAAATGTGCTTTTGAATTCGATTGGTCTCTTCGCATGTATGATTCTAACTTGCATCAAAATACTCGAAATCCCTCAAAGTGATATATATCATCGAGAATTAACATGGAATATTCGGTATTGAAAGTGGAACTCTTATATTTCATTTAAAAGTGCATTAAAAATATTCCATTATATTATGATCTATAAGTAAAAATCATTTGAAATGAGTTTTTATGGTGTTACACTGTTAAAACTAATGGTGACACATTGCACCTTTTAGGGGTGAAATGCTTGTCTCACTGGTGACACCCCTAGGAGAGCCAGAATGGCACTTTTAGTTAGGGTGAAAAGATGGCACCCTTAATCCAGAGTACCCTATAATAAAAAATAAAAATTATATAAACCGACTTTTGTCCATCGAAAGATTCGAACCCACAGCGGCTGATTGCAAGCTCAGCGCTCTAACCGCTCGGCCATTGAGCTCACCTTCAAAGTCTCCCTGAAATGTTCAAATGTCTTGAATATCAAAGGTTGCTTTATATAAAAAAGCTCGCCAAAAGTTAGCCATCTGAAGTTCTAAACGGAACTGGGATAGCGCATAGCGATGATAGTCATCGTAGAGAGAAATTGCTGTAGTTGAAGGGTAAGGATACAAGTCACAGAGCATGTGCAAATGAATAAGGGGTGAAACTCTTCCAACGGTATGTATTGCGCGGCACCCTAATTAGCGTCTATCCTCAAGTGAACGATCAAATGGCACCCCAAACACATTTTCAAGGCCGCAGGTGTCAAATGGCAACTCCTTTTCACCCTTGGGCGCCAAATGCAACCGGTTTGTCACCTTTATTTTTAACAGTGTAGACAATGTGAAATACATTAGATTAATGAATTTTAACACAAATCTGAAGTGAATATCTTATCAGGCTTTAAAACTTGATCTCATTTTCCACTTTAAATAATATAGCCACACGACCAACAATAAAATAAATAAAAAAAAGCAATACATATATAAATTATTTGTATATATATATTATTTTTCTTATTAAATCTTATCGTTTTATGTTACTTTTTTTTGGGGGGGGAGGGGGGTACATAATTGACACTTTTGAGAATTAGCGCATAAAATGAGCACGATTCCTATACAGGTTAGAAGAATATGACCGTAAATCATAAAATAATCTAATAAGAGATAAAGAGACGTGAATAACCGTAGTATCATATTTATATTTAAAAAATATGATAAGAAACTTTTAAAATTAAAAATAAAACATAAAAATGGAAATAAATTAAAAAATAGCTAGCACGGGCATATCTATAAATGTACTGCTTTCATTTGAAAGAAAAAAAGCTATCAAAATCGTTTCAATAGAAAATTAAGGTGTGATGATGAAAAAATAGCCTGGTCATTTAAAAAATATATAGATTACTAATTAAATACAACATTCATATTAGTCTTTAATTTCAAAACATTCAGAAAAGTGAAAATTTGACAAATTTCGCTAAACATTTTAGCAACCAAAAAACAAAATAAGTGTTTAAAAAACAAATAATCATTGTTATCAGTGCCATAAGTAAATGATAGGGATTTTGGTCAATTCAGTAAAGAATGACTGATTGCTAGAGCTCCACCCCTCACTTAGGTAATATATCGTTATTCGCTTTTAGGTCTACTTACTACTTCTGGAAGAATGAGCAAATTTTGAAATGTCCGGTCTTACCGTTTCGAGTATAAAAGGATAGAAACAATGAAAATATAAAATGTTTCTAAGCCATTTATGCTACACTATCATTTCTAGGAAAGGAACCTGTCTAAAACTTTTTTAAATGTAAGTTGGTATATACAATTTCCTTGGCACATTTTAACGTATTTTGAGCAATGTTACTCAAGATAATAAAACATGGGAATAATTTATCCCGTGTGTCTTGTCACGTATACTTGCAATCAAATAATTTGATATAAATTATTTAAATGTTTGTTGGCTTTTATGCATTTTCCTAAAATTATATATATGAGCTTTCGTCATTTAAATTTACATCTTAAAAATTTTATTTTAAATACTACCTTTGAGGGAAACTTATTTTTAGATACATTAAAACCGATCACATTTCTTCTTTTAAATACTATGACACGTTCACTGATTAATTTATGCTTCTGACTGCTGGTAATATTAATGTAATAAAGCAAAATATTTTTGTATTTTAACAAAATAAGCTTTACCTCATCATTTTGAAGTAACACATAAAAAGCTTTTTAAAATAAAAATAAAATCTAAAGATGGTAATAAATTAAAAAATAGCTAGTGCTATCATACTTATAAATTAGCATCCTTCAATAAAAAAAAGTAATTATCAAAACCGGTTCAGTAGAATACGCTTGACTGATGACTAAATGCATAGATACCATTTAAGTAAAACATTTACATTAATATTTAATTTCTCAAGATTCAGAAATATAAAAATTCGTTAAATTTTGCTTCACATTTTAGTAACGAATAAGCAAAATAAGTATTTGAGAAAACAAATAATCATTGTTATCAATGCCACACTAAAAGTGACGGCCGTAAGTAAATGATACGGTTTTTGGTCAGTTCAGTAAAGAATGACTGATTGCTAGAACTCCACCCCTCAATTAGGTAATATGTTTCTCTATTTTTATTCGCTTTTAGTTCTATTTACTACTTCTGGAAGAAAGAGCATATTTTGAAGTGTCCGGTCTTATCGTTTCGAGTATAAAAGAGTAGAAACAATGAAAATATAAAATATTTCTAAGTCATTTATGATACTCTATCATTTCTAGGAAAAGGACCTGTCAAAAACTTTTTTAAATGGAAGCTGGTACATATAATTTCCTTGAAATACTTAAACGTATTTTGAGCATTGTTACTCAAGAAAATAAAATATGGGAATAATTTATCATGTTTATCTTGTCGCTTATACTTGCAATCAAGTAATTTGATATAAATTATTTAAATGTATATTGGATTTTGTATGTTTTCCTAAAATTATATTTATGAGCTTTCATCATTTAAATTTGCATCTTAAAAATTTTATTTTAACACACTGCCTTTGAGGGAAACATATTTTTAGGTACATTAAAAACGATCACATTTTCTCTTTCAAATACTATGACACGTTCACTGATTAATTTATGCTTCTGACTGTTAGTATGTAATAAAGCAAAATATTTTTATATTGTAACAAAATAAGCTTTACCTCATCATTTTGATGAAACATCATAAAAAGCTTTTTTAAAATAAAAATAAAATCTAAAGATGGTAATAAATTAAAAAATAGCTAGTGCTATCATACTGATAAATTAGCATCCTTCAATAAACAAAAAAATAATTATCAAAATCGGTCCTGTAGAATACGCACGACTGATGACTAAAAAAAGTGGCCTGGATGTTTAAATGTGTAGTTACCATTTAAGTAAAACATTTACATTAATATTTAATTTCTCAAGATTCTGAAATTTAAAAATTCGTTGAATTTTGCTAAGCATTTTAGTAACGAATAAGCAAAATAAGTGTTTCAGAAACCAAATAACCATTGTTATCAATGCCACACTAAAAGTGACGGCCATAAGTAAATGATAGTGTTTTTGGTCACTTCAGTAAAGAATGACGGATTACTAGAACTCCACCCCTCACTTAGGTAATATGTTTCTCTATCTTTATTCGCTTTTAGTTTCATTTACTACTTCTGGAAGCATGAGGAAATTTTGAAGAGTCCGGTCTTATCGCTGCGAGTATAAAAGAATAGAAACAATGAAAATTTAGAATGTTTCTAAGCCATTTATGCTACTCTATCATTTTTAAAAAAATGACCTGTCAAAAACTTTTAACGAAATTTCTTACATGCAATTTTTCTTCAGAACGATATTATATGCGTATTATTATCATTGTTATTTATGAAAAAAAAATATGAGAAACATTTGTCACGTTTCTCTAGCTCTTTAAATTTACAATAAAATATATTTATAAATTATTTAAATGCATGTTACCTTTTATACTTTTACCTAAAATTACATACATAAGCTTTCTTCATTGAAATTTGCATCTAAAAAATTCAATTTTAACACACTAATTTTGAGGATAACATATTTTTTAGATACATTAAAAAACGATTACATTTTTTTTTTTTTAAATACTAATACTCGTTCACTGATTAATTTATTCTTCTGATTGCTGGGATGTAATAAAGCAAAATTTATTTATATTGTAGAAAAAAACTTTGGTTCATTGCTCCCATTTTCATGAAATATCATAAAAAGTTTTTTAAATCAAAAATCAAAACTAAAAATGGTATTAAATTAACAAATAGGTAGAACGGTCATAGTTATAAATTAGCAGTCTTCAATTAAAAAAAATAAGTATCAAAATCGATTCATTAGAAAACGCAGAGCTGATGACACAAAACTTGCCTGGTCATTTAAACATATAGATTACTCTTTAGGTACAAGATTTATACTTATACTTAATTTCTCAACATTCAGAAATGTGATAATTTGGTAAATTTTTGCTAAAAATTACAGTAACGAAAAAGCAAAGTAAGTGTTTAAGAAAACAAATAATCATTGTTATCAGCGCTTACTAAAAGTGATGGCGATAAGTAAATGATAGCGTTTTTGGTCCGTTCAGTAACAAATGACGGATTGCTAGAGCTCCGCCTTTCACTTAGGTAATATGTTTTTCTCTCTTTATTCACTTTTAGTTCTATTTACTACTTCTCGAAGCATGAGGAAATTTTGAAGTGTCCGGTCTTATCGCTTCCAGTATAAAAGAATAAAAACAATGAAAATATAAAATGTTTCTAAGCCATTTATGCTACTCTATCATTTCTAGGAAAATGACCTGTCAAAAACTTTTAACAAAATTTCGTACATACAGTTTTCCTTTATATGTTTTTATATGCATATGTTTAGTATTGTTACACAAGAAAATTCAATAGGAGAAACATTGATTATGTTTTTCTAGCCATTTATACTTATAATGGAATATTTTGAAATACATTATTTAACAACATACAATAAATTCGGCTCATCAGCGAATAATAGATATTAAAACTTTAATTATAAATTATGTACTACTTATAAAATAAATTAAAATAAATTAAGTATTGCATAATTCTTAAAGTTTTAACTTCCATTATACATTGATGAGCCGAATTTATTACATGTTGTATCATCAAACAGTGTAATTGGTCCTTTTATAATATAATATACATTATTTAAATTTATGTTGACTTTTAGAAATTTACCTAAAATTATATATATGAGTTTTCTCCATTGAACTTTGCATCCAGAAATTTAATATTTAACAGAGTACCTTTGATGGAAATATGTTTTAAATATACAAAATTCCCTTTTCTTATATGTTATGACTGTATTCTTATGCATTGTTATAAAAAATCTCCGAACGAATATAAAGCTTACTTTTTATCTTACAGCTCTAGTATCACATGAAAAGTTTTAACCTTTTAGTCACAGAATAATTATTATCTTCAAAAAAAGAGGAAATTATTAATTCACACCAGAATTTTAAGACGAATTTTTTAATAAAGGAATACTTGTCTTTCTTCGCACTCATTAAAAAAGCAAATGTTTAGCCAAATTTACTAATTGTAGGTGGAGTGTTTTCGCTTAAAATTAAAAATTTACGTTTGCTAAAATATCTTTGAAATGGTTAACTCAGTAAATGTTAACGTGCGATCATTGTTCACGCTAACAAGGTTACATATAATAAAGATATGAGTCATTAACTGTATTATAAAAAATACCCTTGCTTAAAGAATAAGACTTTGTAAAAAAAAAAAAAAAAAAAAAAAAAAAAAAAATGTAGATTTTGGTATAGTTGTATATATGAGAAATGTATGACGTGGTATACCATAAAAGTTCAAAGATATATTAAACCGAAATAATATTAAATCTTGCAATTTTTTATAACTATTTTTTTAGTTTTATACAAATATGTTTATGGTAAATTTGATGTTGATGAAGTTCGTGTTTTTTCACATAGATTTTTAATTAACTTTTAAAAATAAAGGAAACATATTCAATTCAAACAGTCGCTAATCCCATAGTATTTATGTATTTAATTCTGATTAAATCAGTCAGCTTTAACAATTTTAAGTTTATTGCATTTGCACTGCTACTGGACGTCGCATTCACAAATATATCATTAAATGTTTTTATCTACTCTTTGAATGCAAAGATACATACAGTATGGCATTACAATTATTACGTATGCTCAATCCGTTCGTGTCTTTGAGAGTTAATATCTGTCCTACTTACAAACATTTGTTTTTCAAAAATCATTATCAGAAATGCTTTTAGCCTTCTGCTGCGATAAATACTTGAAGCGCTCCTCAATACCTTTGATGAATGCCCGCAAATCGAAATTTTTGTGCAAAGTAACAATGTTCTTTTCTCAAAATCTAGGTTTCCTAAGGTAATCGCTATAGCTTTCCAGAAATTCTTAAATTAACGTCTACCACCATTAATTGTTTCGTAATTTTAATTTCCGTAAATTCGGAAATAGGAGGAAGGGGGTATATTTTTGCTCTATATTTCCGACGATATCTCTAAGAATATACTAACTAAAATGAAAACGCATGTATTTTAGAGTTGAACATTACAGAGGCTTTTACGCAAAATATATAGAAAAAATATTTTTTTTCAAGTAATTTAATTATATCCTCTTTATTTTTGCTAAATATATTTGGGGCTGTTTAATAATTTGCAAATACATGGGATAATACTCATTATTACTAACCCCTATTTCCACGGTCCCTAGTTTACCAGTAAAATGATCTTCACAGACAGACTCAGAAAGAATCTTATAATGCTTCTGTTTCCAGTATTTATGTATGCAACCAAAGAATAGGCATCGTGTCATATACAGGGTGAGTCATTAATATCGAAAAAATAGGTGAAATTAAAATATTGCAACGAGATAAAATTTAATTTTAAATTTTATCTCGTTGCAATATTTAAATTTTTACTCATGTGTAAGTGGCAACATTTTTAAATTTTTAATTCATTTCGATTTTAATTTATTAGAAATATTTTCTCTCGATCAGGAAGCAAACTTAGTCCTTTCATTATCATATTTTCCTGAAGACGGCGCGAAACGTTGATGTTTTTATTTTATTTTAATTGTACAAGTTCATATTAAAATTTTTGTTTTGTGCACCCTTGAGCAATGTGTTGTATTTTTAATAAATACATTCTTAGTAGTTAAATTTTATGGTGCAATTGTCCAGTATATATTTATAAAGTATTTTTCTTTTTCATATAAAAATGCAAAATAAATTCACTTTTTGCCATAACTTTATCTACATTTTCACGTTTTGTTATTTTTCTCTGAAACTATTAACTTATCATAAATCCGATACTTAAAGTTCTGCAGCACATTTCTACAAGTAGTTAGATATTAGGAATAGCACAATAAGATTCATTTAAAAAAAATTTAAGTAAATTATTTTTTTAATAAATTTTGCCGGGAAAGTCGAACTAACTCTTGACTGAATCATTTTCTTTCATTCATTTCTTTATTATTATGCCAAAAATTTACCTCAAAATGTTTAGATTAAAAAAAACTCTATGGGTACCGAACCGCCTCAAGGGGATCCGAGAAACAAAAATCTTCAAAGAATTTTTAAAAGAATTATTGCATTAAAATTTTGTCTGTTTTTTATGCTTAAAATGACGTATAAATCATGCTAATATCTTAATTAAAAGAGGAAATATTAAATTTTTCGTTTTGGTTTCTTTTCAAAATCTAGATTCCAAGCAGTAGTTTTCATGAAAGTGACATCTTTTAAAAATGCGTTTTTCTACATAATGGATTTTTTTCACAATTTCTTGGATTTAAATTAGTATAACTCACAACCGTTAGAAAGAAATGCTTCAAACTTTAAACATGTCTTTTTTTATTATTTTACTTTAATTGTGAATCAGCAATTTAAAAAAAAGTTTTTACTTTTGAAAAAAAATTAATTTATAAAATATAAATTTTTAAATTAAATTTACAACATTGTTTTTTAAATTTTTACTTTAAATATTTTTAACTTTTTAAAAAGTAATTTAAAAAAAAATGCTTAATCAAGATTGAAATTGAAATATTTCCGTTTACTTAAATGTAGAACAAATTTGAAATTTCTACATCTAATATCTTGAGCTATAACGATTACAAATTACCTAACTTTTTTAATAAATCTAAAATTTATTTTTTAATGAGTTGTGAAAAGTTTTATCATGTGACTTTGTTTACCAATAAAATGGTTAACAATTACAAAAAATGGAAAAATTTAACTCAATAAATAAAAAATTGAAAATGTGTCCCGGACCTCCTTAAATACGTAAATAAAATTTTGTTTGTTTTGCACACTTTCGATTAACCAAATAAACAATCAAAATATCAAAAATCGTCTTCTTTTCATACCTACGTAATAAAGCATCGTTCGCCATATACTCAGCTTAGACTGAATTACAGACAATTAATCGGAACAATCTGAAAATAAACCAATCCCAAACAGATGTTAGATCTGTCACGTTCAGTGTTCAGACATAACATTATCCAGTAGATAAATTAAGAAAGTACAGTTTCATGTTAGAGCGATGCTTTGTCATTATAATGCCCTACTGTTTTGATGTAGTGCAGTCAGAAATAGTGTTTGTGTTTTGTCCTTGTATATATTTATTTTCACGAATTGTTACAAAAGAAATGTTTATATTAATATATATATACATATTTAAGCACATATATATATATATATATATATATATATATATATATATTTATCTGAAACTACCAAGAAATGTACACATGATTAAAAAAAAATTATAAATAATAGAAGTAATTCTTTGTTAATATCAGTTTATATTTATGTTACACCATTGCATTTTACACCATTATTGTTACTATAATTATTGTTATTATTATTATTATTATTATTTCGAAATAGAAATAATAAGCATTTTTGATGAATAAGTATAACTTATTTTTACGTGCTCTTTAGCAAAAACTTAGTAATAAAATTATTGCTATCACCTTTTACAGCAAATATTTAATAATAGTTCATAAAATATTTTGAATTTTATGAAATTAAACTAGAATACGTTGTTTGAATCAGTTTGAACCTAACTAATAAACATGTAAAACATCCATAAAGAATTCATAGATTTCTAGAATAGTAAAGGATTCTGATTCATTTTTATACTTATTCTGAGAAATTGCATTTCGAAAAGACATAAAATGTATTCAAATTTTAAACGGAAAAAGTAAATTTATATATTTTTAATTGACCAATTTTAGTGCGGAGCAAATATTAATATTTTCTTCAGATTAAAAATAAATACACAAGGCTTTTATAAGTAGAAAAATAACGTTCAAATTAGAATTAAATTACTACATGTCAAAAGCAAAAAAATCTTAAATATTACTTCATAAAAACTATATTTGCACCTGAATTTTTTTAAAAACGAGAATAAATAATAAATTCAGCATTATGCCTTAAAAATCGTTAATGGTGGAAATTACGTCATATTTTAAATGACCAAATAATTAACAGTTGGTAAAACACTTGAAATTCAAAAATTCATTTACGCAAGACATTTATTTCACATTTTAAGATTAATCTTTTAAACTACTATCTTGAATTCTAAGACAACGCAAATAATATTTCCTTTCTAACAATAAAATAATTTTCATGAAAATATTAAAAAGAGAAAGAAAACTTTTGAGAGAATTATGTCACATTTAAAATTATACAACAGTTTAAAAATATATTTACAAAAAACATTTTATATTTATAAATGATCTTTTAAATTTCGGTTCACAATCGAAAAACAGCGAAAATAAAAATATTTCCTTTTGAGCATCAAAAATATTTTCACGTGAATATAACAAAGATAAATAAAACATTGAAATAATACATTCATCTATATTCGTTAAAAGATGTAAATATAAGAAATTAAGGTATATTTGAAATAATCAAACAATGATAAGGTAAAGTAACTTAAATAAAAAAATATATTTGTACGAGGCATTTATTTCTTATTTTGAGATTATCTTTTCAAATTTTGTTGTTAACTATAAGACAACACAAATAACATTTACTTTGTAACAACAAAAAATATTTTCACGTGAATATTACATTTAAAAAAAACTGTAATAAAAATTACGTCAGATTTAAAACTATGTATTTAAAATGTCTTAATAAAAAAAAATTATAGCGTTGTGGAAAAATAGTGAGCGACAAAGACTCGTTTTACATTAGCATTTTTTTTTCTTTAACCAAAGTATAAAATATGAAAGCAGACATTGTATATCTTATCAACGGTTAATTTGGCCTTAAAAATCTCCCAGCAAAGGAAAATTAACGGAAATCCATTTACAAACAGGTTTAAATTGTTTTTCAAAATTATTATTAAATATATTTAATGCCTATGAAATTGCGGTGCTTTTGGAATTTGGGGGATTTATACGGGGGTTGACGAGTATAGCTCGTAGGAAGCCCTATTATATAATTATACACCTATTATACATCATTGAAAATATTGGTCCGTATATGCAATATGCTCTTCGTATTTTTTAGGATTTAGTGTGCACTTAAAAATTCTTCTAAAAAATGTAAGATATTTCATTCCTAAAATTGAATAAAAATTATCATTTTCTCGGATCTTCATAAGTAGATCGTCAGAACAACACAAATACCTACAAAAAGTTAAGCAAATATGTAAGTTCACATACTATTTCAATGCAACTTTTATTTTTACAAAAAATACCCATTACTATAAATCGTTTAAACATGCTACTATAGGATTTACTGTAGTCACCTGTTAACAACAATTAAAATTGAACAAAAAAAAAATTTTTATGCAACAAAATCTGCTTGAACAAAGTTTTTTTAATTCTGAATACCAAAATACACATTACATCCTAGGAAAATTTATAAAGTCACAAGAAAATAAACATTTGCCATAATTTTTCGATTTTATGAATACCGATTAACAAATTATATGGCTGGTAAATTTCGTTAATCAATTTATCCTTATACCAAAAGTTTTGTAATGTTATATTTTAGCAAGATAGTCATTTCCCTTGAGACTCGATACGTTTGATATACGAGGATACTATATCCAAATAGCGTTTTAAAAATAATTTATGACGTATCCCAGTAGCATATTTACATTTATAAAATTTAGCGATAATTCTAAAAGTCTGAGTGGCTAAAGATTTATGAAAATTTAAAGTCATTAAAAGTTTACGGCTAAGTCAAAAGTTCATGGTAAACAAACGAAAGTTACATTTAGTTTATATAAATAAAAGTGAAATTTTAAACAGCATTATTTTATGCTATATTATACGAAAATTAGCTATAATTGGCAGTTTTCATTTTAAACATTTCAGCATAATTTATTACCTATAAAATCTTAATCTATTATGACGTTTTATTAAAAAATATTAATTTATTTTTCATAATTTTTATTAATTCTCGTAAAATAAAATTCGCGTAATTAAATGTAAATAATCTCAATGATTATCCAAGAATATTGTCAAAATATGTACGATTTTTAATTTTACTTAATTCAGACGTAAAAGTATTATTCTTAAATATATACGATTGTGCAAAAACATTTCATTAGGCAATTATATATTTAAACAATTTAAAAGAAAGAAAGCTAAAAAATATTTAAATATATATTAAAAATAGAAACGGAACAGCCTCATATTTACTTTAAGAAAATTCTGAATCACATTTAAGTTGAAACAAATCATTCAAACAAATACATTCAATTTCATTGTAAGACGAAAAAAGATTGTAAAAACGATATGCTTAATGTTTTTAACTATCGGTAAAAAATTCCTTATTTAGTATTCTTGTTATATATTTCGAATATTTTCAAAACACATAAAACATTATTTACAAAACTGCTCACGTATATTTCTTTGACGCACATAAATAATGAAATTTAAATATCATTGAACATGGATTGCATTTATAATTGTTCACACATAAAACGGCTTCGTATATTTAAAAAAAAAAAATTGATAAAACCAAGAGAGACGAAAATAAAATTTCATATGTTTATGACAATACGTCTTTACAAATCCTTTTATAAAATGAAAAGATCCATACATTGTAAATTTAAAAAAATATTTTTGTTTCATTTCTTAAGTAAAATTATTCAATATTTAACCCGGTGGAAGGCGCGCGGGGTACCTGAGTCACCCCAGTCTCATAAAAACTTCTTTTCTGGAATTCGTATTAGTCCGTCATTATTCATCCCTTCAGTAGCTAACTTTTAAAATGTTTTCTTTCAATAGCACCTGCCATCAGCAGGTGTTTTTCTTTTGTTAGGGAGAAGCAATCATTTCCTGGAAAGCCACCTGCCACTGGGGTAACCTAGCAACCCCGCGCGACCGCATTTTACAGCAATTACCTCTCATTAGTTTTCTGCTCGCATAGATAGTGGACGCTTGATTTTTTGTTCTTTTCGAAAATGGCAGCTAAACGAAAATTGAGAGAATAAAGAAATATGAGAAATATGAGAAAGAAATGGAGAGATTGAGAGGGCTGCTGGATACTGTTGAAACTTCAGATGAAGAAATAGACTCTGCTAGTGAAGATGAAATTGATTATGAAATTTATAGTAGTCACGACAGTGACAGTGAATTTGAAGCTGCCAATATAAGCGGTGAATCCGATCAAGAAAATGACATTTACGTAGGAAAAGATAAAACAGTCTGGAAAAAAGATAAACCGAATGCAAAAGTGAGAACTAGCTCGTGCAACATCATTATTCATCTACCTGGACTAAAATCAGTTGCATCAGGTATTACGGAACCTGTTGAAAGTTGGGAACTCTTTTTTGATTCCAACGTTATAAAAAATATCGTGGATTGCACTAATATTTTTATTGATAAAATATCTGCAAATTTCCAACGAAGTCGTGATGCTAGAAATACGGATGAAGTGGAGATGAGAGCGCTATTTGGTCTCTTATATTTATGCGGGCTACACAAATCATCCCATACTAATGCAAAGGATTTGTGGAGCGCCGATGGAACTGGAATTGAATTGCTTCGAAAAACAATGTCTTACAAGCGGTTCACATTTCTTCTCAGATGCTTGAGATTTGATAATATAAAAGACCGTGAAGATCGACGTCAATTAGATAAACTGGCAGCAGTGAGAGATTTTTTCAGTGCATTCAATAAAAAGTGTCAAGAGATATATTCATTTAGTGAATATGTCACTATAGACGAGAAGTTAGAAAAGTTTCGAGGTCGTTGTGGATTTCGGCAGTACATGCCGAAAAAACCGGCAAGATATGGAATTAAAATATTCGCCTTAGTCGATGCGAGGACATTTTATACATATAATATGGAAATTTATGCCGGACAACAACCAGAAGGTCCGTTCAAAGTCGACAATTCACCATCTGCAATTGTAAAACGACTCTGCACCCCGTTATTTGGATCCGCAAGGAACGTGACAATGGACAACTGGTACACAAGCTATCCATTAGCAAAAGAGCTTCTATCAAAGAAACTAACTATCGTGGGAACTTTGAAGAAAAATAAAGCTGTGATTCCTGTTGAATTTTTAGAAGCAAAAACAAGGGAAGTTTTTTCATCTATATTTGGATTCCAAAAGGACGTAACATTAGTGTCTTATGTTCCGAAGAAATCGAAATGTGTAGTTTTGTTGTCTACTATGCATCATGATAACACGATAGATGAAAACTCTGAGAAAAAGAAGCCGGAAATAATACAATTTTACAATGAAACAAAGGGAGGAGTGGATACTGTTGATGAAATGTCTACACTTTATTCTACTGCGAGGAAAACAAATAGGTGGCCGATGGTTGTTTTCTATTGTGTGTTGAATGTGGCAGCTATAAATGCGCGAGTTGCACTTATGTCCACCAAAAATGCTCCTCTGCAGTACAAAAGTAGGCGAATGTTCTTGAAAACATTGGCATTGTCTCTAGTTAACCAACAAATTATGAAAAGATCAACTATGTCAATGTTGCCCAAGGAATTACGAGAAAAAATTAAATCTGATTTGCCCTCAATAGAAAGTAATGATGATCCTGATAATAACTTGCCAAAGAGAATAAAGCTTGGTAAAGGACGATGTGCAGTTTGTCCTCGAGCTAAGGACAAAAAAAACCACAATTAGTTGTATTAAATGTGAACAATTTACTTGCAAGGATCACTCTAATTACGTCTGTGACAAATGTATGTAAAGTCCAATAAAGGTATGTAATTTTTTTTGAAAATGAATAAGTTTTTTTTTTTTTTTTTTTTTTTTAAGAATTATTAGTGCAGATATTTATTTAAATATATTCTGAAATTGAAACTTATATCTTAAAAATATATTTTATACATTTTTTATATATGTTTGAATAAATTTACATGCGTAAATTGCAAAGTTTTTTGGTGGGGTTATACAGGAACTCCACGCGACCAAATGTGTGCTAATGAGTGCGCGCCTTCCACCGGGTTAACGTCCTTTTTTTTTCTTTTGTCGTTTTCAAAAGGGACAGTGTCATTGTGCATAAATCAGACGCGATTTTCAATATTTTTGTCATATATAGGGTAGAATTGGCCTTTTATTAAACATATATGTATTTTCTTAAGGTAAAAATTATTGAATGTCATTGTTTTAGTTCAAAACTAACTTGTTATATAGAAATGGAATATTTATTTGCAGTTTAAACTCAAATTATACTATTGTTACATTTAGACAATTTTTGTCACATTACCAGCAATTAAAACCAAAATGATACGTCCAGTGTTATAAATGTGATAATGCCTTTTATGCAAGTGAGTTCATTTCATAATATTCATTTAACCATTCACTGTTGTGACAGATATTGTTACATGACAACTGTAAACAATGTGTAATACCCCTCAATCAAAAAACAAATAAAAAGTGCCATTATTTCAGAGAATGTTGTTTCTACATTAGATGTTTTACATCCATTACTTCTGATTAAATTCCATCTATTTAAATATTTCTAATGATCTTACTAGGTCCCTAAACACGTATTGCAATGATAAAAGATTAACTTTTTAATACTATTTATACACGAAACTTTTTCTACGGTTTTAATTCTAATGTAATTTCATCTTTTCAAATATTTCTTACTGTAACACTATGATTCAAAATTTTAGTAGTAACGGTCGTTAACTGGAAATTACGAGTTGAATTGTGAATTTTTTTTACAAAAAGCAGCAATAATTGAGATCATGTCAGCTCTCATTTTTTTGGCAATATAGTAATAATGAAACATAATCTGATATCTGAATTATATGTAAAATATAATAAGGGATCTAACAGGGTTATTGATGATATATGCAGCATGCTAATTCCACTTATTCCACTTCTCTAATTTTCCTAAATGTAAAACTGTTTATTCAGATATATATTTCTATGTATGATGAAAATTTTCACAGTTTCTTAGAAAGGTAGATCGGCAAAAATATTTCGAAGGCTCATAAATATTTTTCAAAGTGCTTTATTATTATAAGGAAGTGTTCCCACTTTGATCTTTCAAATATGGGTTTTCAAGTGTAGAATGTAAAATCACAGATTCTCGTGTAAAATTTATCGTTGTAAGAGGAATAATTCATTCAATATTTTCAACCCTGCTAAGATATCTTATGTAATGAATTTGATCTAAAGAATATTTATTAAATTTTCAGAAATCCAGTTCCATTTGAAATAAATCAACTTCTTTTGAGTTCATAAACTATTAACACCAAAGTTACAAGTCTTACAAAGATATTTTCAAAATTTAGAAGTTAGAACTGACTTATAATGCTGAAAGTGTGTAAGAAGGTAGTACAGAATTTTCTCTAATTTATAAATTTCTAATGCAAAATTATATTAGATAAGCTAACGCATATTCGTATTCACTGTGTACACATCCTCACAGAAATACATAAGAATTTCGACTCTGATAAATTCACAAATACAGACAAAGATATATATCCTACAGTAATATACATACTGATACATCAGAAAACGTTTTATTTCTTTATAGGATAGGCTGTCTAAAGAAACGTTAAAAAATATCAATAAATATTTGAACTGGGTTTTCGAAAGTTTTATAATACAGTTTATTATATTAATCAACATAATATGTCTTTTTTTATAAATATACAGTGAGACTTGTTTTAATATTTTATTAATATTTTTTCAACAGGAAAATCTTAATTTTCCTTTATTTCGTTTTACAATGTGATATCTATTTATATAAAATATATTTTTGAATATGTAATTGCAATTGTTGTGGTGAAAAAATACATTTTAAAATAATTTTAAAAAATTGAAATCTATAACTATTTATTCAGATATGCATAAAATATTCCAGAAAACCAGCTCTTCATACGTGAAATTAATCTGAAAGGGTTTTATTCAGGTAATAAATCACGTTTCGAGCATAAAATTTATATTAAAGAAGATTAATTTACAAAAACACAAAAATTGGGATCCACTGAGGATTTAAACGGATAAAATTTCTTATATTTAAAAATTTTTACTTTTTTCTGAAATTTATTTTAATTTCAAATAAATGAGCTTATTTAGGAAAGTTTTTGCAATCAAATTTAAAAATCTTACAAATTTTTGAGAAATGAAATGAAATTATGGAATAGGTAAATAATATGAAATAAACAATTTATGTTTATGCATACATTTTCATTGCAGAAGAAATAGGTTAGGAAATGCATACAGACGTGCAAAGAAAGCACACACTGACACATATGTAAACATACATACGCACGTTCACTATAGTTGCAGAAGCATAAAATATTCATGGAGCCAGTGCTCCTAGTTACAAATATTCCAATCATGGCCAGGTCTTAATTTCTAATTAAAAATAAGCAACAACGCAAAAGAAAGAGAAATAATTCAAATATCGTTAAAGATTACAGAATAAAAGCTAATTTTACCAAAAGATCGTAAACATCACCACGTCTTTTGTTAAAGAATCACTAAAAAGCGTGATTTGCGTTAAAAGATTACTAAAAAAAGACGTGAATTTCATCAGAGGATGGCAAAAGTTTGAGAAATTCTCGTTAGAGTACTACTGAAAAACGAAATTTTGGTCAAATGATCGTGATAGGAAAAAAGCAAAAATAGCCGAAGGTTGGCGACTTAGACACGGAAAATTACTCGCCAATTCAAAACACTCAGTTGCTTCGTGGCGAATGATGACGTACAATATAAAAAGAAGGAAGAGATTTTACACTTAATTTCGTTTATGAAAAGGAAAATAAGAAATACATATGCACTCTTTTTTGTGTGAGCATTGAATACGTTGCTATTATACTCACGGAATGGCATACTAAAGTCTTTAAAATAATTCTAGAAGCCATGCACCAATTTAGGTGTACGAATTTTAAACGATACATGACTCAGTCCACCATTTATAAATCTGCTTTCAATACACCGCCGCATACAAATGCATGAGGGAATTTCGTTACATTTATACTGTTGCTTCTAACTCTTCAAGATGGGAAGTTTTGTTTGAATTGGTATGGTTTTGGAGCAAGTTGATTCGTGAAATATGACATTCAAAACGAAATCCTCTTATCTCTCACTACTGGTGACAACCGCGTGTGTGTGTGTGTATGTGTATACGGAGTGGTCAGTGGTCCAGTATTGCACTTTTTACTGAGCGGCGCATTCTACGGAGCAGTTTGCTTGGAAAGCTGACCACATTTATTCAAAAACCTAGGATCTCAGATAGCTTAAACGTACGTAGAAGACATTTTTATGCCGTTGGTATGAATTATTCTATCAAATCGCCTAGGTGTCATTCGCCAATAAAATAACTCTTGGCTATATACTGCACAGGTTTCACGAAAATGTCTAAAATGATATAATGCACCGACTGGCTACAAAATCTTGCTCCAATATAGAATGAAGACCTCGGAAACGAGATTTCAGTTGTACCTGAATTCCTGAGAAATAATCAAGTACTTATTATAGCAGAATCTACCGCAGACAGATATTAGTAACCTATCAGACTCCATTCCTAACAGACTATCGACTTTTATAGCTGCAGAATGTAGCTTTACATTGAACTGAAATTGACATTACTTTTGATTCTACAAGTCACGAAAAGGTTTTTTCCCCTGGATTTGTAACCATTTGTTTTTCTAACCAAATACTATTTATATACAAATTTAAATAGACGTGGCTCATTTTTGGGGGGTCCATATAGATATTTTTTGCAACAGCATATAATCTCTACCGAGATATCCAAGATTCCAGAATCTACACAACCGCACAATCCACTAGATTTTTCAAGTAAGAAAAGGGAATTTTTGAAAAAAGGTTTTTTTTTTTTTTTTGCTTGTAATTTTCTTAAAAATCTCCGAATATTTTTTACAATTCATTAATCAATCTTCTCAGCCTGATATCAGTATGAAATACTTGTTATTTGTATGCTTTCTGTTCTCAAAGAGATATTTTTAGATACATAGTGAAATTGAAACATGGATGTGTTTATATTCTGTTCGTAATTTAGTATGTTTTTACTTTAATAAAACATGCTTTCATAATAAAGATAAATACTTGTTCTTCCTCCTCCCCTCGCAACCTGCTATTTTCACTCGTTCCATGATGCGAAAATTGAATAATTCATTTGTTTGACTATTCGAAAATATTTCTGAATATCTCTAAATTTTATAGTTTTCTGAGAGTAGAGGAATTATTTTAGAATTGTATGACGTTAAGATATTACGTCATATTGTTGTACGTCATCTTTCTACATCAAGAAATAGTTCGCTTTATTATAGAATAGATTACAAACATTTTGTTCCCCATATAAAGAAACAATGAAACACAATGTTTATTTCCTCACAAAGCAATATAATGTTACATCATAATGTACTTTTCCTCTATTATTATTAAATAACGCGAAGGGAAAATATTGTAACAGCATTAAAATAATAATAATAAATAAGCACTAAGCTTCAGTTTCAGCAAAAGTATTGAAACTTCCCGCCTGAATTATTACCTCCCAGGAATTTCCCTTCTATTACTAATACAGAATTAAATTCATGTAGTAAGAGACATAAAGTGCATTCCTTTCGTTTTCCTTATAAAACATCGATTTAATTAAATATTTCTTAACCAGTACTTTTTTCGTATTTAAATCATAAAAATGTGAAAATGTGAATTTACGTATTTGCGTACAAAATTTAGTTTATAAGCAAGATTTTTTTTTTAATTTGAAAAGTACTTTTTTTGTAAAGTTATTTAAATGCTGGAATTTAGAAGCACATTTATTACATTTCTATTTTTTTTTTATCTGCTCGCTGCCGTGAACTGATATATTCTTTTGTTAGCCATTATTTATTACTTATTAAAGACAAATATCTGACTTGTGTACTTGACATAAAAGCCCGTTTATAAGTTATTGTAAATATACAATGACGCGATAGAATAAGAAAATTACAGCTTTGGAGAATTACATCCAACAGCTTCACAAGGAATGTACAACAGAGGACCGAAACATTTCCTACACTCTCAAGCGATTAGCGTCGAGGGTGAATCTAGCCAAGGTGAATCCTTCGCTAACCTGTAGGTTTCAATGCATAGATACATTTTTATAATTAATATAATTCTACAGATATAACTCAGTTTTCAAAGTTTAAGTTATGATTAACACTCCCAAGAATTATATTCCTATATATAATCACAATTTTTTGTATCCCGTTGAAGAAAGATATTATCTTTTTAAAGTTACAGTGAAAACAACATGGCATTTTTTTTCATTTTGTTGGCAATCAGGGAGTGAATTCTGACGATACTATAAAGCACTGCTGTATACTGTTAAAACTAATGGTGATAAACCAGTTGCATTTGGCACCCAGGGATGAAAAGGTGTTACGATTTGACACCCGCGTGCTTGAAAATGTGCTTGGGGTGTCGCTTCATCTCTCACTGGGTGACTCACGCTAATTAGGGTGCCGCGCAATGCATACCGTTGGAAAATTGTTACCCCTTAATCATTTGCACATGCTTTGTGACGTGTATCATTGCCCTTCAACTCACCGTCACTGGTGGAACAAAACAGCTGTTTCTCCCTACGATGACTATCACCGCTATATGCTATCCCAATTTCGTTTAGATCTTCCGCTGGCTAATTTTTAGCGAGCTTTCTTATATAAAGCAACCTTTGAATTTCAGGACATTTGAACATTTCAGGTTGACTTTGATGGTGAGCTCGATGGCCGAGCGGTTAGAGCGCTGAGATTATAATCAAACGTTGTGGGTTCGAATCCTTTGAAGGCCAAAATTCGGTTTCTCTATTTTTTATTTTTTATTATTGGGCACTCTGGATTAAGGGTGCCATTTTTCACCCTAATTAAAGGTGCCATTCTGGCTCCTTTAAGGATGTCACCAGTGAGACAAGCCTTTCACCCCTAAAAGGTGCAATGTGTCACCCTTAGTTTTAACAGTGTAATATATATACATTATTTATAAATATCGAAACAATAGGCTATTTTGTTTATATTGTATTCTAACATGTACTTCCAATTGCAAAATTTCATAAAGGAAGGTGGAAGGTTTAATGACATAATTTGCCATTCTATAGAAAGTCTGTTTGAGAAAAAAAACTAAATTTTTATACTTCCCTTAACCATTTCTGAATTAAACAGAAAGAAATTCATCTCATTATCTTTAAAATTCGCCGAGATCCTAAAATTCAAAATTCATAACTTACACATTTATCGATACCTTTGAGTGACAAATTTTTGGCTCAATTTTCGAAATTTTGATTTAGTAAGTACTTGATATAACATCGAGCTTATTGCGTTTTGTTGTTTATCGCTCAACAGGTGGCGCTGCTATGGTGCATTATCTGTGATGATTTCAATAGCTATAAGAACGAATTCACGGAATTTAACAAAAGTTTAGATTATGTGAGACTTTGATATAAACTAGATCTGATTTGTATTTGGTATATGGAACTCAAAAGTGGCGCTCGTGTGCTGTATTATTTACAAATTTCAAAATAGCCATACCTTAAAAACTAAAGCATGGATTTTTCTTACACTTTGTGTTTAGTTAGTTCTTGATCAGACAGGTGCATATTTTGTTTTGATGCAAGAAGCTCAACAAGTGGCGCTGATTATGAAATGTTCTAATACTTCAGATTCAATTAGTTCCTGACATAGATTAGTGTTGTTTAATTTTAGGTGTAAATTGCCCGACAGGTGGTACTGCTATACTACATTTTTTCCAATTTCGCATTAAACGTATCTCAAGAACGAATGCAAGGATTTACATCAAACATTAGATTCAGTTAGTACCTGATTAAATAATTGGTTGTAATTAGTTTTTTGTGTACATCACACAACATGTGGCGCTGTTTGCTGTTATGCAGATTTTTTAAAGATTTTACAATAGCTCTAAATCAAAAACTAATGTGTGGATTTTCATAAAACTGCAGACTTAGTTATAAGTTGACATATGTGTTGTTGACTAGATTTGGTTTAACACATCTAAGCGGTAGCATTGCGATGCTGTATATTTGAGAAATTTTTAAAAGGCATAAGATAGAAGAAAGTTTTGTTATTCCCACATTTGACCAGTCTATCTGTGTAGTTTTTAAATTATTGTAGAGAAGTTTGTATGTAATTTATGTAAGAAGAATCAAATGGAGTTAATATCCATTTTTAATAGCTGTACAAAAATTCTGTATGACATTATAACATTAATTATAATGTCAACAAACTGAGTATGATACATTATAACATTAATTATAATGTATCAAATGAAAATAATCATTTGTCCTTTCTTTCTCAAATGTCACTAACTTTGTAAACGAACAACGAGCATCATTTGAACTTTCAAAATAACTGCCAAAGAATGTTTTGCAACTTTGGTTGACTTTGTTCATTCAAGTTATGGGAATGAGAACAGTGGCATTAACCCCAATCTGTTTTTTTCTCTGCACTCTCATCGCGTCACATTACAGCAGAAATGAATTTGCGGAAATATCTCGAGAGAAACCCCCTCCGAAAAAGAAGAGAAGTCATTGTTAAAATGTTCTTCATGGCTATTGGTGTTTTTCTTGTGTGTACCCGGGACTGATATTACATGCATAAGCAGGGATTTGACGGTGAAATTCAGCATCATGGTTTAATTTTTTTATTGATTGACTTACAGAACAGAACGACTCGCTACCCCAGATCTTCTTTATTCTTTATGCCATGTTTCTTTTAAACTCTATTTTTAAATGTAAATTTAACTGGGCAGATTCGTTATTTTTGACTAATTTTTAGAAAATTATGATGAATAAAAGGAATTTCAAAAAAAGATTTGTTTTTAAGCAGATGAGTTTTCTCATTCATATTTCCAATCAAAACTGACCCTAACGTGGCTGCAATATATCGGAGATTGGTAAGAATAAAGAATTCGCCTGGATTCGTTACATTATTAAGAGAAGTTTTATTATTAGATATGTTTTATTATGTAGAGTATTAAAAAGAATCTTTTCGTTACTGTTTTGTTATCGATATTTAATGTTTAAAATATTGTATTCATATTATTCTGAAAAGATTAATCTGGTATTTGTATGAAAAGAAAAAAATCACTTTTTTAAACTAAATTTTACGTTACTTATCTTACGTTATTTTATATAAACTCCATAATAATGTTTGTTTATTGCCAGCGAATTAGGTCTTGTATGTCTATTTCAACCGAATTATCCTAGCTCAAAAATTTACTTTCTTGATATGTGGGTAAAATCAATTACTAATGTACTCACGTTTTGTAACCATAGGTGAAATTATTAGAAAAACAAACACATTTATCCGAATAAATACGGTATGCATGCACTCTTTGCTATTATTTAAATGAAATTTTCATCCACAAAATATTATGTTTAAGGATAAAGCAAAATATTTTATACGAATGAACAGCAGACGTAGAAAAGAAGAAACCAAAAATACATTTTCAAAAGAATGAAAATATTATTTACATGAAATAAAAGTCTGTATGTACTTTTTTATTATTTTTACATTGATTACTAAAAAAGTCTGCAACCACTGTTTGAAAAACAAGTCACATAGGTTTCTTTTTATGCACGACTAAAGAAACTTGAATGCCATTGAATTTGCATATTTGTATTTTTGAATGATAAAACGACTTTTGGTTATTAATGACTTATTTCAATTAATTTGCAAATAAAACATGAATAAAGATACGGAAGATATATATATATAAACAACAGTTAATATCTCTTAATTTAAAATATCTTTCTTCTGCTCTTAAACTACACTGCTTTACTCTCATGAAAACGTGCTTTGAGTATCTCGAAGAAACTTATTCGAGAATGATAATTCGGTAAATTTAGGAAATGTAATAATTAATGTTTTAAATCCTTTGGTTTTTTTTCTAAATGTATCTCAAAAGAACAATTGGCCATATTAAAATCTAAATTTAGTTTTTTATAACAATTTTGGCATAAAAAATTGTGGAATGAGGTCGAAGAACGTATGAAATATTTTTAAAAATACAAATATTTTAATTTTTACTACATACATATATTTTTTAATTTGTTGAATCCGAGTGAAAAAAAGGCTCAATTGTGTTGTATACGTTTAAAAAATTTTCACAATTGTGTCGCAGATTTTTAAATAATATTTTTTATGTTGCTTAATATTTATGAGATTCAATAATGCGTAATTATAAATATTTAATATCAATGAAATAATATTTGAAAATGGATACCTGCGTGCTTATTAAATTACGAGAATCTGTCCATTTACTATAAGAGTATTAGATTTAATGAAATTGGGAGTGTTGACAGTTAATAACTTCGAAAGAATTTAAAGAGCTTAATATTTTGAAATTAATTTCGATCTCAATCATATTTACACGCTGTCAGACATTTTCATCAGTTTACTATACTCTAAAACACTTAATATTGATCCATTTTACAGTAAAATATGATCTAAGTCAAAATTTTGGTCATTGTAGTAATTCAATAAATTATCAAAAATTGAACTAGAATAATAATAGTAATAATAATAATTGAAATTAGGACTACATACAAATCCAATTACAGAGTTGCAAGAACACTATACGATTATAATATACCATTTGATCAATCAGAATTTTTATTCATTGCATATTTTTCATGTAATATAATTTGATAAATCAGAACTATCAGAATTAAATCCATTACATATGATTATAACTGCAAGAGACATTCACAATTCCCTCCATGTGTTACACAGGATTTGAACCCGAACTATCGGCATGTCAGTAGCTCCACTACCGTTCGTAACTTTATTATTAATTTTTAATTCAAAAAGTTTTATTTAATGTTTTTCAAACAGTGAATATAATAAAAATAATTCTCTTAATAATATCTTAAATGAACTACATTTATAATAGTCATTATTTATCTTTATTAGAAAAACATACAGCTAATGAACAAAGCTTGAATTTTTCAATATTATGTGGGGAGAGGATTATATTATAATCCATATTTTTTCCCACATTTTTCTTTTTATTTAATAATTCGTTGATTTCATTCAGTAAAAATGATTTTACTTAAAGAAAGAAAATGATTTAATATTAGAAATTGTAATTGAATGGATAAATACTTCAATTCCTACGAAAAAGTTATTCACAGATGGGGGTATGATTTTATGGGGGTAAATATTTTTAGAAACATATAAATAATATTTTTGTTGATGTTTAAATACATAACAATACATAATAAATTTCAGAATTGTCTTGAAGCTTAATTAGATGTTTTCGTATTTGTATTTTCTTTGTCAAATGGAAAAGAAAATCTTTTTTCATTGTAAAGATTTGTCTGAAAATAAAAGTTAATAAGAAATTATATTTGACTGTAGTCAAATATGATTTTATTTTTACGATAAATTTTTCTTTATAAGAAACTTATTATTATTTATTATTTTTTATAACTGTAAGAAACTTTGTTTTAAAATAATGAAAAACATTCCGCTATAGTTAAGAAATAGAAAGCAATCGATAAATATCGTATTAAAACACATTGAGCACATTGTATTGAATCAACACGCTGATTTTGCTAAATACAATGGTGTTGTAAATCTGATCTAGCTCATTTTTGGTGTTAGAGCTGGCAAATTATTTTGAAACAATAAAATGTAAAAGAATGTAGGGATAAGGAGAATAAATTATTATTGGTTTAGAGGCTTTTGTGTAAAACTTTATCTAGTTTGATGATATCCCCTTTTTAACGTCCGTTGGCTTGCCGAATTGAATTTATTAAGAAACATTTTTCAAACACGTTCCATTTACAGATTTTGTACAAAATAATTTCTAATGAGTAAGAATCCAAAGTATATGTGAACAGCTTCCTGATTATAAACAACCACTGTAAGTAAGTATGTAGAAAATTTCCTGTATGAGTAACAATAAAATGTTGTTGTAGAAAAAAGGCATCGCTGTTGTTTTAAACAACTCTCTTTCAAAACACTCGAAACAGCATGCAATAACAAAATAAATAACTAGGCAATATCAACTTTTTGAATATTTTTACATAAGCTCTTCAGTTCTGACCTAAAACGTGTTTCAAATTACTAAGGAGTCCAAAAACGTGTTTCCAATTACTATAAATCATCCCCAAAGAATTATCGTTCTGTATATCAGTTTTTATGATATGCATGCATCTATTAAAAATGTCTAGAATTTATTTTAACAAATCTAGAAGCATTTCAATTTATTTAAATTGTTTTCTTTAGTGTCTCATATAGGGGAAATCAGAATTGAGGTGGATAATTTAAAGCATATCGTCAATCAAAAAACAACCAGTTTTATATTTATTTTAAAATGTGTTGGTTGATTACGATTTTATTTTCAACATTTATAATTTAAAATAACATATCCATGAAACAACGTATTCTGAGAAATTAATCTGACATTTGTATTACCCCCCCCCCCCCCCCAAAAAAAAAATGAATTTTTTCAGGAAATTTTACGCTACTTACGTAGTTTAGATAATTTCGGCAACAATGCTTGTTTATTGCTAGCGAATTAGATATTGTATCTCTTTTGCAAATGAATTATCTTATTTCAAAAATTTACATTCTGCATATGTGAATAAGTTTTTAAAATCATTTAGTAACACGCGCACGTTTTACAAAGGTTAGTAAAAGTATTTGAAATGTACATATATATATATATTTATCCGAATAAATATGCATGCATTAAGAAGCGTGTCTTTGTTATTTAAATGAAATTTTCTGTAACGGAGAGTTATGTTTACGAAAAAAACAAATTTTCTTCGACAAATAAACAACTGATTTTGGAAAGAAGAAACAAAAAAATAATATTTATAAGAATAAAAATTTTATTTATTTGAAATAACCCTAAAAAATATGTATATACTTTTTTATGCTTTTTACACTGATTTTTAAAAAAAAATTAATGCACCTAGAGTTTTAAAAACAAGTCACATAGAATATTTTTTTATGCACAACTGATAAAATTAAAATATCATTGTAAACAAATGCCTTTTTTATATAAACTTTCAATTTGTTAAGCATATAACAAGAGTAAAACATGAATAAAGATGCGGAATATAAATGTAAGGATATATAAACGACTCTTAATATATGTTATTGTAAAATATCATACTTTTGCTCAGAAAAGATTTCTCCTAAAAATTATTTGAGTCCCTCGAAAAAACATATTAGAGAATCGTAATTTGGTAAATTTTGGAAATGAAAAGCTTATTGTTATAAATCATTTGATTTTGTTTTTCTAAACATAACTTAAAAGAACAATTGGCAGTATGAAAATCTAAGTTCAATTTTCATTTCCCTTTTGTCGCAAAGCTTCTAGAATGAAGTCGAAGAAGAATGAAATATTTCGATGAATAATTCTGTTACACTACAGTTTTTTGTTTAGGAATAAATTATAGGATAATGAAAATATAAGATACTTTGTATGTAAGTCATAAAGTTTGTTTTCTATTTTTATTTTTTTTTTTTTAATTTTACAAAATGTAAAATTTTCAAAATTTTTTATCTTAACTTTTTATTTAAATTTTCAATTGTATTGTTACAAAATATAAAGATTGTGATCTACCATCAAATAGATATTCTTGTTTATTTAATTTTACTTTCTTCTGTCTTTACAAGAAGAAAGTATTAGATTAGTGAAAACTTTTGAAATCCGTTTTTTTACGGGTTACCACGCTTAAGAGATCAGAGAACCCGAAAAACATAATTTTTCAATGTGTATATATGTGAGTATGTCAGTCTGTCTATATCTGACAAAAATATTTTGAACGCTCTATCTCAAGCACTAATGCGCAAACTTTCACAAAACTTAAGATTCTGTTAGATATAAATATAAACTAGATCTGATTAGTTTATGGTGTATATCGCACAAAAGGTGACGCTGCTGTGCTGCATTAATCACAACTTTTACAATAGCCACATCTCAAGAACTAATGCATAAATTTTCATAAAACTTTAGATTTAGTTAGTGTCTGATATAACATGGTGCTGATTACATTTTGGCGCAAATCACTCAACAGTTGACGCTGCCATGGTGCATTATTCGTTATTATTGCAAAAACTCCAGCTCAAGAACTAATGCACAGGATTTCTCAAAGCTTTAGATTATGCGAGACATTTATATAAATTAGATTTGATTAGTTTTTGGTGTATATCGCTCTACAGGAGGCTCTGTTATGCTGCTTATTTACAATTTACACAATAGCTATATCTCAAGAACAAGTACATGGATTTTCATAAAAGTTTATATTTAGTTAGTACTTCATATAACATGATGCTGATTATGTGTTGGTCTTAATCACGCAACAAGTGAGCTTTCATGGTGCATTATTCGTAATTATCGCAATAGCTCTAACTCAAGAACTAATTCACGAAATTTTCTGAAACTCCAGATTTAGTTAGTCCCTGATATAGATTAATGTTGTTCAGTTTTTGGTGTAAGCAAAAGGAGGACTTGCAGAGGACACTGCATTTTAGAAGATTTGGCACTAAATGCATCTCAGGCGCTAATGCATGGATTTCCTTCAAACTTCAAATTCAGTTAGATAAACTGATACACCCTATAAAAAATTGATCTTGCTTAGTTTTGGTGAACATCACCTAATATGTGGCACTTTTATACAGATTTTTTTTTTAATTAGACTTTGCAATAGCTCTAACACAAGAACTACTGTATAGACTTTCATCAAACTTCCGATTCTGTAATAAGTTGACATAAGTGTTTGCTGACTAGATTTTAGTTTAAACCGTCTAACCGGTGGTGGTATTAACATGCATAAGATTGAAGGAAGTTTTGGTATTGCCACATCTAATTAGTTTAATTTGTTGAATCCGACTGAAAAAAAAGCTTATAACTGTGTTAAATCTCTGTCTCTCTCTCTCTCTCTCTCTCTCTCTCTATATATATATATATATATATATATATATATATATATATATATGTTGTACAGATTTTTAAATAACATTACAATTTTTCACAATATTTATCAGATTTAATAATGCATACTGAAAACAAATATTTAATATCAATTTAATAAATTTTGAAAATGGATACCTGGAAGCTTAGTAAATTATGGCAAGCTGTGAATTTATTCTTAGTGTATTGCTATGAATTCTATTACATTTATTAGAATTGGGTATTTTTACAGATAATAACTTGGAAAATAATTTGAAGAGCTTCCTATTTTGAAATTAATTTCGATCTTATATCGTATTAAAACGCTGACAGAACATTTACATAAGCTCACTATAGTCTGAAATTTTTAATAACAATCCATTTTATTAAGTGCGTTTGTAGTTATGTAAATACGTAGCACCTAAATTTGTCGTTCAGTCCATCCGTCTGTCCGCATATAACAACATAAAAACTAGCCAACCAAATCGTTTGAAAATTAAAATATATAATTATTACATGATTATGTCGAGAGTCATTTAAAATTTTATGAAAATCAGATGCATAGATCAATTACCGGGACAATCAAAAGTATTCCATTAAATAATGATCAATGGGGAAAAAGTTTCAAATCCATTTTAGTCGTTTGAAATTTTTATTATTACATGATTTTGTCGAGTCATTTCAAATTTTATGAAAATCGGATGCATAGATCAATTACAGGGACAATCAAAACTATTCCGGTAAATCACAGTCAATAGGGAAAATTTTTTCAAATGCATTTTAATGGTGTTACACGTAATCGAACATAATAAAATTGATATGCATCTATGAAGTACATATTATTATATACATTTTGCAAAACCTAAGGTGCAAAGAGCATTTGTTATAGATTTACAAGGCACACAAAAGTATTCCAAAACATAATGACATAAGGAGAACATTGTTTCATTGTTGTGCATTTTATTTGTAATTAACTATTTCAAATTTTATGAGATTGATATATGTTGCTGAAGAATACTACAAGCTATTTCTTGTATAAAAGAAAGCAGATTGTATTTACAGGGACACACAAAAGATTTTGGCTACTATACTGCATCCGAAATACTGTGTACTATTTCATCAAGATCTGAATAATTTTAAATGAATTCATAATTATATAAATAGCTAGCACCCATATTCGGCGTTCAGTCTGTTAGTCAGTCTTTCCGTCCGTCCGTGTCTTTGCCCGCATATAACAAAGAAAAAATGCCCAACTAAATCGAACGATATTTAAAATATATAATTTTAGCGGAATTTTGTCGTGTTATTTTAAATTTTAAGAAAATCGGATGTATAGTTTAATAAGAGAGACAATCAAAAGTATCCCATTACATTACGATAAATAGGAAAAGTACATTTTAATGATGTTAAATTCTTTCAAATATATTAGAAATGACATAAACCTATGAGGTATATATATATATATTAAAATATACATTCTATACAATCTGTGACGCAAAGAATATTTATTATTAAATTACAGGGCATCACAAAAGTATTCCACTACATAATGTTGTAAAAATTGTTTGGGGCGTTTCTTAATTATATTAAACTATTTCACATTTTATGAATCTGCTATACGTAAAGGAGGTGCAATAAAAGTTGCTTCCTGTACATTTACAAGAACACAAAAAATATTTCAACCACTATGCTATATCCAAAGTACTGTCTACTATAATAACAAGATCTGATTGAATATTTTTAAAACTTCGTTATCTTACGAACTCACCTCATTTGCTACGCTTCACGTGTAATTTCCAACATGGTATAAAATATGATTTGAATGTTAAAATTTGTTCATTATAGTAATTTATTAAATTATTAAAAATTCTGCTATAATAATAATAATAATAATAATAATAATAATAATAATTGAAATGCACACTTGAGACAAATTCAATCACAGTGTTACAATATTAACCGAGGATCATATATTACAATCCGATCAATCAGAACTTTTATCGATTACATCTCTTTCATGTTTCATTTCTGACCAATCAGAACCATCAGAATTATATCAATTACGTATAGTTATAACTACAAGAAACATTCAAAATTTACTCCATGTCTTACACATACACAGGATTGGACCCGAACCCGTCGGTACGGCATTAGCTGCCGTTATCGACCGTAACTGTATCATTCATTTGAAAAGTTTTTAATGTTTTTCAAGCAATAAAAATAATAAAAAAAATTCTTCCAATAATACCTTAATCAACGACATTTATTTCAATCATTATTTATCCTTATCAGAAAAACATATCAAGACATTGTTAATGAACATAAAATAAAGTTTCAATTTTTCATTAATATGTAGAGGGGGGGGGGGGTATTTCTATAATACATAATTTTTTCCTAGAGATTTTCATGTTATTTATTAATTTGTTGATTTCATTTAGTGAAAATATTTGTAGTGTAAAAAAGAATTTAATCATAGAAATTATAATTTTAACGATAAATACTTCAACTCCTACGATTACGTTATTCACAAAAATATTATTGTGGCATAAAGTTACCGAAACATGAAAATAATATTTCTGTTATTATTTAAATACATAACAGTACACACTAACTTTCAGAATTATCTTGCAGATTTATTATACATTTTCGTATTTATATTTATTTTGTCCAACGGGAAAAAAGGTTTTGCGCTTTGTTGAATGGATTTCTCTGGACAATAGACGTTAATAAGAAATTTCATTTAATTGTGGTTAAGTATGTTTATTTTGTTTTAGGCTAAGTATTTCTTTATAATGAACTTTGCATTATTTCTTATAACTGTAAGAAACTTTATTATTAAATATTGAATAACATTCTGCTATATTTAAGATACAGAAAATAATTGAATAACCATAGCGATAATTAAAATAATTTTATAATACGAAGTTTTACTGCTAGTTTTAAAACTAAAACAACTCTTTATTTTTTTATAATATTCCTACAAAAATTAATTTTTTGTGATTATTCATAATATTTTTATATGAGTGAAACTGTGATAATAATATTAGTTCCAAAACTTGCCTTATTATCGCTTATTGTAATATTTGAGATATTTATTTCCTTATATTTTTTTTTCAGAGATTTTATTTTCTTAAAGTAGAGTTTTAAAAAAAGTGGGTTATGGAAAATTTTTTACTACTTATCAGATATTATTATTATTATTATTTTAATTATTATTATTACTACAATTTTTACAGATTTATATCTTATACTATAATGCGAGCAAAAATTGTGTGTGTGTGTGTGTGTGGGTAAATTTTATCTCAAAAACGGCTCTAACGATTTTCGCGAAAATTTGGATTTTACCATTTTCGGGCACGAGAAGACTATTGGGCTAGGTCACATGTTCGAGAAAATTCGATTATTGGGTCATTTTGGGTCATAATGGGTCAGTATCAAGCTACTTATATCTAGAGAACGGCTGGATCGATTTTAAGGAAATTTTGTATCCAATCGTTTTTTGGCACGATAAAACTATTGAGCTGGGTCACACGTTCGAAAATTTTCGATTAGTGGGTCATTTTTGGGTCATTGTGGGTCAAGCCTAGGGATTACAATCCCGAGACTAATTTTCGATACCGGGATTTCGGGACTGTTTAGATTCAATCCCGGGATCCAGGGATAATCCCGGGATTGAAAAAATTAGAATTTTTCTAATATCACCAATTTTTACAATAGCTAAATTTCACAAGATTGTAAAAAAATAATTTAAGCAAAAATACAGCCAAACTTATGAAAATGTATCAAGTTCAAAATTTATTACTTTAATAATAAAAAGGTACAGGATAAATTACTGTAATTGGAAATTTAAACAAATATGCTGTTGATGTTTGACAATGTCACCCCCCCCCCCCAAAAAAAAAGGAATGTCTATGTTTTATCTTCCAAATAATTTGTTTCATTTGATGTTAAAAAAGTCTTTGAATGGGTAAATATTTACAATATGAAAAGATAATTATTATCACTAATCAAATTTTGAATTATTCTCATAACTAAATAACTAAAGATTACAAATTTAGGATATCAAAAACACAAAATTTCCCCATAATGCTTTTTTTCTTGAAATAAAAGTACTTAATAAATAAAGTTAACTTAATAAAAGTATTTAATAAAAAATATTTTAGTTTGAATAGCTCAGAGTTTCTTAACTAATTGGTTTTCCTTTGAAAATAAGATCTAAGAAATATCAAAGCATCTAAAATATCATTTCCAAGTCGACTTCTAATTTTGTTTGCAATAAATTCTGTTGCTGAAAATGTTCGTTCTACTTCTACACTCGCGGGAGGAATTGTCAGCAAATATTGATAAGCTAATTCTAAATGATGACCAAGTACTCCTCCATTCTCAAAAAGAGACATCTCATTTCTAATTTGTATTGATAAATCTTTTTGTTTATGTATTTCATGTTCGACTTTTCGCACGCTTTTTTCTATTTCTTCTTGTAATTTTTCCTCATATGTTCGGTTATCCGTTTGCCGTTTCGCAGTGGGCTCAATAAGTGTTATTTTTGCATCTACATAATTGCCATTGTGAACGCTCTTTAGCCTTCCAATTATTGATTTCACTTGCTTCTTAATAAAAGTTTTGTTAGAAATAGAAAACGTACTGCTAGTTTCTGCACTCATGTCATCTCGTTTAGGATTATGCAAATAATTTAAAACACATATAATTTCATACGTCGTCGTTCTCTAATGCGTAGTTTTAGCACATCTGTCGTTTTCTAAGCAAATTTTGATTTTTCCCCGACAATTCGTTTAAAAGAATTTTTAAGGCTGCGTCTGAGGTTAACAAATTAGAATCCCTGCGACAGATTGCTTCTACCGTGATTTGTATCGGTTTGAGGATTACAACAATTTCGTTTATAAGTAGAAAATCGGAATCGTCAATGCAGATCTCATACTCTAAATCGATTGAAGATTTCTGTATGCTATTTTTCAAGAAATAAAATCTTTCAAGCATAGCCTATAAGCAAAGCTATTCCATCTAGTCTTGAAATCTAACAGAAGGAAAGTTCTTCCTCGTTTTCAGATTTAACATACTTTTTAAGAAATTCATTAATTGTTGCAGATCGTTTAAAATAAATTATTAATATTCAAACTTTTTTAAAAAGTTCACTGATATATTCATCAGGTTATGAAAAGCCCAGTTTGTCTTCGAAAATTAAAACAAACTCCGATTCTAAACTTTCCGAAAATTCAATATTTTCATCTTTATCATCTTCTTCCAAGGCTAAATGTTCACTCCCGTAGCAGGATTCAGCTACTGTTTTACTGGAGGAATTTAGAAATTCTCTTCTTTGCAATCTTGACTTGTGGAAGGAAGAGATGATGTAATAAATTCTTTATGAACTTTTGCACCGCGTTTCGTAAATAAATGTGTATGCAATCCCTCAGTTGATCCACCTAATGTTTTAAGCATTGCGCTACATCTTTTACATTTAGCGCTTTTATCATCTTTTGACTTTAAATAGTAGTACCATACTGAAGATGTATCACTATCTTTCCGATGTCCTACGAAATGCTTTTCATTCGACATCCCAGGGCTGCCATAAGTAACTATTTTTATATTCTGTTCTCCCCAGTATTTTTCTAATATAAATTTTGAAGTACTTATTTCTTGCACATGTAATCAAAGAGTGTATTAAGGTTTTCTGTTATCAAAAAGTGGTGCCAGATAGAATTGGCAGTCCTGACATCTTTAAAGCAAAGCAAGTATGGACGCACGAAAAACAAAGAAGTCTGCACATAATGACTATCATACACAATTGCGACGCTTATCCGTAAAATCTAATTCAAAAATAATCTACGAAGTGAAGTTAATTTCTACACATGCAGCGAAATCGAAATAAACAAACGATTTTATTTTTCCTAATAGCTGTGTGTGTTACATCTTTTTGCAAGACAAAAGATTTCCTCTGTAAAATATTTAATCGCTTAGAAATGTATGCAAAAATATTTCAGGCATATATTCTTTTTCAATCATATATAAACTTGATGAAAATTGATTTTTCCCCTCCAAAAGCGAAAGTTTATAAATATCTTTTTTAATTTCGACTGAAAATTATTCCATTAAAAAAACCCAGACAATCCCGTAAATCCCGGGATTTTTTTCCGACAAATCCCGGGATTTTCAGGATTAAAAATACACCGGGATCCCGGAATCCCGGGATGCGGGATCCCGGGATTGTAATCCCTAGTCAAGCCATTTTTATCTAAAAAACGGCTCTAACGATTTCGACCAATTTTATATTTTATCGTTTTGGATTACAAGAAGACCATTGGGTTAGGTAACATGTTCGAGAAAATTCGGTTAGTGGGTCATTTTTGGGGTCATTGTGGGTCATGCTATTTTTATCTAGAGATTTTCTCACGCAATTTTGACTAAAAATTGCAGTCTATGGTTTTCGGGCATGAGAAAAACATTGGCCTAGGTTACATGTTCGAGAAAAAATTTTAATGGGTCATATTGGGTCATTAAGGGTCTGAGTCAAACTATTTATACTTAAAGAACGGCGTGATTCATTATAACGAAATTTTGTATATAACAGTTTTTTGACATGAGAAAACTAATGGGCTAAATCACATGTTTGAGAGATTTCGACTATGAGGGTCATTTATGGGTCATGATGGGTCATAATGGGTCATGGTCAAGCTATATTTAAAGAACAGGTGGATCGATTTTAACGAAATTTTGTATGCAACAATTTTTTAGCAAGATAAAATCATTGGACTAGGTTACTTGTTCAAAAAATTTCGATTAATGGGTCATTTTGGGTCATTAAGAGTCTGGGTCATGCTATTTATATTTAAAGAACGGCGTGATGGATTATAACGAAATTTTGTATGTAACAGTTTTTGGACATGAGAAAACTAATGGGCTAAATCACATGTTTGAGAGATTTCGACTATGAGGGTCATTTGTGGTTTATGATGGGTCATAATGGGTCATGGTCAAGCTATATCTAAAGAACAGGTGGATCGATTTTAACGAAATTTTGTATGCAACATTTTTTTGGCACGATAAAATCATTGGACTAGGTTACATGTTCGAAAAATTTCGATTAATGGGTCATTTTGGATCATAAAGGGTCTGGGTCAAGCTACATATAATTAAAGAACGGCAGGATCAATTTTAACGAAATTCTGTATGTAACAATTTTTTAGAAATGAGAAAACTAATGGACTAAGTCACATATTCGAGAGCTTTCGATTATAAGGGTCATTTGTGGGTCTTAATGGGTCAAAGTCAAGCTATATCTAAAGAATGGGTGGGTCGATTTTATCGAAATTTTGTATACAACATATTTGTGGCATGAGAAAATCTTTGGGGTAGGTCACATGTTCAAGAAATTCCGATTAGTGGGCCACTTTTGGGTCATTCTAATTTTACCTAGACAACGTTTCGCGCAATTTTGACTAAATTTTGTATTTTATCGTTTTCGGGCACAAGAAAATCATTGGGTTATGACAGATTTTTGAGAAAATTCGATCAATGGGTCATTTTGGATCATAAGGGGTCAGGGTCAAACTAACTATATCTAAAAAGCGGCTCAGTCGATTTTCTCTAAATTTTGTATCTAATGTTTTTCGGTATGCTAAAACTAATGAGCTAGGCCACACGTTTGAGAGATTTCGTATATAAGGGTCATTTGTTGGTCATGATGAGTCATGCTAATTTTATATAGAAAATGGTACTCACCATTTTGACTATACTTTGTATTATATCGTTTTTGAGCAAGAGAAAACCATTTGGCTTGGACACATGCTCGCGAAAATTTGATTAGTGGGTCATTTTGGGTCTTAATGAGCTAGGGTCATTCTAATTATATATAAGAATGACTCAATCAATTTTACCTAAATTTTGAAGCAAAACGTTTTTTGTCACGAGAAAACTATTGGGCTGAGTCGCATGTTAAACAAAATTATATTAGTGGGTCATTTCGCTTTATTGCTGAATGCTGCCAAGCTAATTTTACCTAAAAATGGCTTAAACGATTTTGATTCAATTTTATATTCTACTGTTTTTGATTACCTGAAGACGATTGAGCTATGTCACATGCTTGATCAAATTTGATTAGTGGCTCATTTTGGTTAATACGGGTCAGGGTCACGATAATATGGCACCAGCCAATAACTTGGTGATATTTGACAAAATATTCGCCACATATGGCCAAAAAATCGACTTTAAAAATTACGAAAACGAAAACACGCATTTGGAGCCAAATGAAAGAATGCCTCCAAATTTGGCTATATCTAGCAAAAAATATTGTCATTCAGAATGTAAAGAATTTTTTTATACATTCTTAAGAGGATTCGAGATGCATGGTTAAACCAATCAGAGTCGAGCTAAAAAAGTGATTTAGATCGATGTCCTTTCGTTGTAAATTTTAAAATAAAGTAAAATTTATAAACATGCGCATAAAAACATAGTTTTCTTATTGTTTTTCTAAATAATACTATTATAAACATGTTTTACAGTAATAATACAGAGTTAATAATACAGTGAAAATACTATATCGAGTTGAACACAAAGTTATTTTTGACCGAGCTAAGCTCGGTCTCCCCTGCTAGTTAATAATAATAATAATAAAGATTGACTCGCTGATAAGCTGTCACAAACCGATAATTATATATATTTTTTTACTTTTTATTTTCTTTCAACCTGATTTGTTTTATCATTCTTTTTAAATCAGATTATATACATATTTAATTATTTGCATACTTTGGTATTTTTTATTGGAGAGATTTGGGGTTTTTTTCTTAAAAAATGACAGAATCCATAATAAAATATTAAATTCAGCGAATGATTTATTAAACTCATTCTAAAACAAGAAGGGTTTAATTAAATATTTTTATGCAACAAATTAAGCTGTATTTTTCCGAAAATGTCGGCAGCATTTCAAATTTTTTGAAGAACATAGTAAGCCGCCTGGGTTAAGAAAGAAAATTTATTATTTTTGTTTTTTACAATCAGTATTATCCCTTTTCTTAGAGTAATGTTTATTATTGACCATGGAACACATGCATTTGTTGTTATATTAAGATTTCTAAATAAAACTGCTTTAATTGGATGCTTTTTTATGCTTACAAAATATTTTGCTAATAACAAACATTTTGCTAATACACGTTAACAATGGATGCTTTTTTATGCTTACGAAATATTTTGCTAATAAGAAACATTTTGCTAATAACACGTTAACAATTTTTTTTCGTTATTTTAATTTCAATTTATTATAATAATTAAGGGAAAGGATAATTAAAAAGCGAATTTATTACTTTATATATGTTTAATTATTTTGAAAAAGTGGTACAGATTTATTAAAGCACCATTTTCAATTTTTCAAATAAAATAATGCACATTGATTATAAACTTTGAATATCAACGTAGTCAATTTGAAAATGCATCCTTGCAAGCATACTAAATCAAGAAACGATGTCTAGTTACTTTAAGAATATTATATTTAATAGAATTGGGTATTCTGATATTGAATAACTTCGGAAGTGTTTGACGAGCTTCGTATTTTGAAATTAATTGGGATTTCATATCGTATTTACATGCCGACAGAACATTTATACACTTTCAATGTACTGTGAAATTTTGAATATCGATATATTTCATTGTACAACATGATTTAAAAATGACAAATTTGGGTATTCTGATAAATAGTATAAATTATTAGAAATGAAAACTAAAATGAACATATATCTTTTTAAATCAATAAAATATTTTTTAAGTTCATAAAGAAGTGGATAAGTGTGATCGGAGATCTTACAGGGGATTCCGTTTAATAATTCTTTCAGAACATTTTATTTTTTAAATAATAAATCCGAATTGTTAATTTATACCTATTAAATTCTTATATTGATGGCAGCATCAATAAATTTAATTCAAAAATAATTATAAAAAAGTTTTTTTTTTTATCAAATTAAAAAGGTTCAAATGAAGTTATTGCAATAAAATCCAAAATTCGAAATTTTTTGAAAATCCAAAAAAAAAAAAAAAAAAAAAAAAAAAATAGCGAAGATATAAATAAAAATTAAAATTTCTGAAATAAAAAATGTTTAAACGAAATATAAAACGCTGACCCACTAACAAAACGGAATATTAAAAAAAAAAATAAATAAAATGTAAGGGAGACCGGGGTTAGTTGTGCATCGAGCTTCCTGGGTGACCCAATAGATTGCAGCACCTGTCGCGTCATGCGAGTGAAGAGGTTGATTGTCTCAATGTGCTGCATATTTTTTGAAGTATAACGTCGCGTTGTTTTCGAGATAAAATTTCTGTCGTAAAAGTAAATTTTGCGACCTTCATTTGAATCGTCATTGCCTCTAGAGATACTAAGGTATGTAAGCTTCCTTAACATTATTTAAATGCTTATAGTTTGAGCTGTTATTCTATGTATTTCATTGTTTAATCATGCCAATATTTCGGAAATTAATGAATAAAATTCAAAATGGCTTAACGCGGGGCTAGTTGTGACGAAGTCTAAGGGGCAAGTTGTGACGTTACACAAGTCACAGGTTACAGCCCCTTGATGTGTCAGTATACGGGCCGTTCAAAAAATTCTACAATCAGGCTGTATGTGGGTAGTTGAAATTGCATTCTGGAAGCACTGTATCGATCTAT
This sequence comes from Maratus speculifer, assembly GCA_964019185.1. Taxonomy (NCBI): domain Eukaryota; kingdom Metazoa; phylum Arthropoda; class Arachnida; order Araneae; family Salticidae; genus Maratus; species Maratus speculifer. The sequence continues at coordinate 240,348,626 of OZ025289.1, forward strand.
GACATATCTCTGACTTATACAGTTTTTATGTGACGGACAAACAAGATAAACGAAACCCTAATAAGGACAAAAACCAAAATAATGTATGCTTGTTTAAAATCAACTATAAATTTTCAGTCAAATTTATACTTATCAGAAATCTCAATAACTACAACTTCATCAGTAATAAATATAATGCAAACGTTTTGATTTTTTAAAAATATCTTCAATGTTATTTTCTGTTGTACCTAAATATTTTTTCAAGATATTTGAAAAATTATTTTGTTTATTAACTCGCTGATTTCTTTCAATTAAAGTATGTTTATGTGATTAAACATTTTCACCAGTTTATTTTATCATAAAATGTGATCAGATTTAGGCGTTTGGAAAAAAAAATTAGCAATATTGATAGTATATCCATATAACTACCCTTTAGCTTGGCTAATTCAGCAAATCAAGACGAGTATTTTCTAATTTTAAGGTTTGAATTTCCAGAATTTGAACAAAAATAATCTGCTGAATATAGAACGATATAACAGCAACCTTCTGATTATAGTAGTAATTACGTAGAAAATAATCAAGTTGAAAAATAATAAAAAGTTGTCGCTGAAAAAAAAAAGAAAAAGAAAAAACGATCTGTTGCATCAAATTAAAAGAATTAATATAAGCCATTTAGAGTGCAATATCTAATAAATAATTATACACTGTTAATAACATGTGTGTTTTTACACAATTAAAAGTAAATCACGGATTTAAAAAAAATGTTTTTATATTTCATTTAAAAAAATACTTCATGATTAATATTTTATTTTCGATTTTTGCAAATTAAAATAACAAAATTCTCAAAAATAAAATCTGCTATTTAAAAAAAAAAAAAAAAAAAAAAAAAAAAAAAAAAAAAAAAAAAACAATTGTTTTAAAGAATTTTTTCATGATTTCATTTATGTAACTAATTTAATACCCGCCTTTATGTCAGTTTATTTCAATGGAAATATATCTTTTACACTATAAAGGTTATCTATGGTGTTAGAAAACTTTTTCTAGGAAAGTGTTTTTTTTTTTAATTTTATGTAATGCTAATAGCATACATTCATGTAATAATTCTGTTATATGAATATTTCCTGTTATCATTACATAAAATGTTTTAGAAATCAAAGTTTCCTAGAAAATTTTAGTAAATTTACAGATTCTTTTTTTTTCACAGTGTATATCATTCTAAACTAATTCACCCCACATCTTAAACATGCATTCTTTATACATGTATAGTAGCTGAAAATCACTTACTAATGCACGCACGTTTTGTAAAGACATGAGAAGAAGTATTTAAAGAAAAAAACACGTTTATACGAATAAATATGGCATAAATTGAAAACAGGTTTCTTTGTTATTATTTAAATGGAATTTTCATTGACATAGAAACTATCCTTACGAAAAAAACAAAATATTTTCGAGCTATAAAATGAAGTTTTCGGAAAGAAGGGAAAAAAAGCAACAATAAAAATTGTTTTTAAAATAATAATGCGTTTTTTTATTTCAAATAACTGTAACAAATGCTATTATTTATACTTTACACACTCTCGTTATAAAAGATTGCAAAAATTGTTTGAAAAACTAGTCACGTAGATTTTTTTGAATGCATAACTAATGAAATTGGAATAGCATTGAAATTTCACATTTGTATTTGCTGAATGATAAAGCCGCATTTGAATTTATATATACATATATATTCATTTAATTTGCATATAAATAGAGTAAAGCATGAATAGAGATTCGGATTACAAATATAAGAAAGTGCAAACAAATTTTCAAGAATTCTTAATCTGTCCCAATATAAAGACTAATTCTTCTGATTTATCTAAAGGGTGTTCGGTATTTAACAAAATCCTGTTTTATTCTCTTGTAAAAGAATATACTCTCAAGAGTATTTGTAATTATGAAATTTTAATAACACCTCGAAGAAAATATTCTTAAGATTATCTGAAGAAATCTTCATTTCTTCTGAAATTTTACGGAAATCTGAATAAACTTTACACATTTAGCTTTGTCTTAAAAATTCCTGCAGAATGAACCAATTGCCTGAAGATTTTCTACAGAGATTTGAGCCAATTACTTACAGATTTTTTTTTTGTTATGGTGTAGTATCGCTCATTAAAAAAGGGGATAAGAGAAGTAAATAAAATAAACATATTAAATTAGGTAAACGTATTCGAATAACTCCCCATCCATCCCTATTCAAGAAAATAAGCAATCAAATTGAAAAACATGAAGGCACCCAAACTGCAGGAGTTTATAAAATAAGTTGCATAAATGAAAAAAACGAAAAAATAGAATACATAGGAATGACAAAAAGTAAAAATCGCTGAATTTAAAAAAGAACATCTAGGAGATTTAAAATATGATAAAATAAATACAACTTTGTCTCGAAATAACTATAAGATACCTTTAAAAATAGAATTTCTACACATACAAAAAATAGCTAACTACGATAATCTACACAATGCACTAATCCGTGAAACTATTGAAATCAACACTTCGAAATTCAACGCATTTTATAAATAGTTGTCATATGTTTCCTTTTCATATTTAATATTATGCATATGTATGATGGGTAAGTATTATCGTGGCCCCCATCAACTAGTTTTATTTAAACTAGTCCAACTATTTTAGATTATACACAAAATCTAGGGTTCTTTAATGCTTACACTATATATGGAAAATTTAAGTCGAACACGTTTGTCAGACAAATGTATAACACAAAGTTACATTTGTCTTGTAATTAAAATTGTATTAACTTTCGATAACTTTCGATAATTTCTTTGTTAAGGAATCATACTTTCATGTAATTCATTAGTGTGTGTTTTAAGACATATTACGCTTTTCCATTGTTATTTTTATTCATTTAAACAGAATTATATCGGCTAATTTTCCATTTACTTCTAAGAGGCTAAGAACATGCTCAAATAAAAAAATTACGACTTATATTATGTAAGTGCGAGGAGATGAAAGTGTAATTGATCATTTTTCACTCAACGCGTAATTAGTTATGCAATTTATTTATGGTCATCACATTGTATTTTACGCTTATAATATTGAATATGCTTCTGTTTCTTGTCGTATTTAACTCTGAAGATTACCATGAAAATTAAAAATATTTTTTTTTTCCTGTCTACGGAGATTATTAATTTTTTAATTCATTTATGAATATAAAATTTGACCATGCATTAAATTTATATTAATGTTCAATTGACCTATAAATTCAAATGAAAAAAAAAACTTTATTAGTTTTCCGTCTTTATCTTTCAAAAGCCTTTTTTTATATTTAATTGTTTTTCGAAAAATGTCTTACTGAAGTTTTTCTCTAATACTTTTTGTAGAGTATTTGTATGCACACTAATAATTATGACGCATAAAGATACCGCTTGGCAAATGTCTGACATCTAGGCAAAAATGCAATTTGACGTTTTTCTTTTTTTTTTTTTATAAAAAAATGACGCTATGAGAAATTCCTTTTTTTACACTAAATAAAAAAATGTTATAAGAACCTGTTATTCGTTACAATGAACCTCAAAAATAGAACTATAAAAACCCTTTAGCCGTGTAAAAATAAAAATATAAGGTTATAATAACGCCATTTTTTGTGCATTAAATCCGATAGAGAGTTATAAGCATTATATTTACTACAGATAGATGGTCATTTCGGGCATTTTTTTAACCGTTTAAACGCCAATGTTCCCAAATGGGAACATTGCATTATTTGTAATACAAAACATGTATTTTCCAACATAATAACGATGTCCTTATTTTTCCTATGAAATATAAGGTTCACTTAAACTTTTGAAAAGAAAAATATTTATGTTTAAGCATTTATCACAGGTATAAGGAATATGTAAATTCACTAATTTGCATAAAAAAATATATTATTTGCTTTTATTGTTTTCTGTATATTTCTTACATTTGACCGCTAGGAATTTAATTTTTTTGGAATTCAAGAAACTACTCAAGAACAATGTACAATAATATATAGAAAGAAAATAATTTGTTATATTTGCATAGCTTGTTAATCAATAATCACGTTCCAAAATGCTAACACTAAAATGAAAACAGTAAAAAAAACTGCAGAAATATTTTTTTTTGTTAGTTTCTAAATTTGTATGCATAAGTTAAAACACTTGAAGCTGTAATATAGGAAAAACAAAATTATAATTACATTGCGGTGTTAATTCGGCGTGTAAACGGTTAAATTTTTGTAAATGGGACAAGTTAATGAAAATAAATTGAATTAATTACTTTACTTCGAAATTCGTTTGTCAAAAACCCATTTGATTTGGGCCAGGTGGCGTGTTGAAATTAAGGAAACACCAACATTGAATGATTTTAAAATGCCAGAAATTTTATCAGAAATACCCGTATGATAAAGGATGCAGATGAAAGAATTTTGTTTAGTACGTTGTAAAGGAGGAAGAGGATAATTCACAAAATGTATTGTGTTTTGTTTTAGACAAGGCCAATACGATAGCTATTATTAACAATATCTTGATAAATTTTACTTTTCTCTTTTTCAAAATCATTTCTGTAAATGCAAAATTTTAAATTCATTGCAATATCACTTTTAAACCAACTAATAAAGTTAGTTCTTTCTTTAATAAGCATAAATTTCAATACGATAAGTCTAAATTAACCGGTGTTGTCTATGTCATTTCCTGTGGAGATTGGTGAGTAACATTGGTGAAACAGGCAGGTCTCTTGAAATTCGCCTGAAGGAACATATTAGTATTCTAAAAAGCGGTTTAAATTCCAAAAATGTCCAGCATTGTCCCCAAACAAAACACATCTCGCAGTTTTCAAACGCCAGTATTTTAAAATCGGGTTATAACAATCGTCACGGCAGATTTCACCTCGAAAGTTGGTTAGCATGTTTACGATGGCCAACTTTGAATGAAGCTCATTATGAATGAAGAAGCTGTGCCTATTAATTGTTATCTTTAAAAAAAAACTAACTGTAACTGTCTTTATTTTTTCGAAAGTCTGTTATGCAATAAATATTTATTATACTGGTGAGGCCTTGCGAGTAGCTTGACGAAACGTCTAGCTTAATCTTTAACGTCGTCTTTATCTTTCTATTTTTAAAGAATTTTAGTGTAATTTTTTGTGCATAAATTTTATTTTCCATTGTTTTTAAGTCTGTCTTAGTTTATACTATTTAATAATTTAATGAGTGTTAAATTGCTTGCATCTAAGAAACTTCTCAAAGCTGCTATACTGTTCAGCACGGTTTAGCCGGAAGGAGTGGTATTGGGGCACTGAAATAGACGGAAACCATTTTGATTTTAATAAGAGCTTAGTAAGTAAGTTGTTTATTATTATATTGTATATAGCTAAAATAAGTTACCAATTGCATGACCATTTTTTTATTTTTCAAAAAAAAGAATTTGATATTTTTCTTATAACAATATTTATAGATTAAATTAAATATGGATGTCTTTGATTAAATTTTCATATTTATTTATTTATTTTCCTTCTTACTCTGTCAAATAAAAAGAAAAACAAATAAAAAACTACAATTGTTTTCTATTTTTAAAATCAGAAACTTCAGTGGCATGTTTTGTCATTTAATAGTCAATGCATGTAATAATAACATGTAACGCGAAAAATAGAAATTAAATCAGGGCAAGAAAGTGTTTATGCAAATTGTGCATATATTAATATTCAAATGATTTTTACTATAACAAATGCTCCGACACAACTTTGTTTGAAGATGTCGCTGTTATTGTTTTATTTTTCAGTCATTCAAAATTATAATATTTCTTTTTTTACTTGGCTAAATTTTTTTCGGCAAATGTATTTATTTATTTATTGCATAAAAAAATAAAATACATGAAAAAATAAAATGAGACTTTGAAAAACAAATAACAGGGGATTTTTTTTTATTTAGACAGACACCTTTGTTTGTGTATTTGAATTTCTCGGAGTGTATTATGAAATAAAGAAGCGTCGTTTTGAATAAAATTTATAAGAAGAAAATTAACATAGTAATATGTATTAATTTATTTATCAGAAATGTTTTTATTGATATGTAAGATTTGTTTATTTCTCCTTTTTAGATTTTAATAACATGCAATTTATTTCTTTTTTAATTAGTTAAATATATGGCTAATCCTTGCTAAAATTGAATGGAAAGTGGAGAAACTTGTATTGAAGTGAGAGGTTAAGCCACAATGAAAATTTGTGTAAGGATACATGCTAAGCCGGACATATGCTGTCCGTGTCACTGTGTAAAGGTTAATAACAGTCACAATCATATTTGAATGTAGAATTTTATACTACAGTTCTAAGGCAATAAGAAAAATTTAATACTAGAACTGCGGCGACGGGTCATTTTGACCCGTATCCTATGGAGAGATGTCGATTCAAACCAGAAAACTTTTAATAAAACAAGCTAAATACATGCTGAGCAAAAATATTTTCAATAAATAACTTAAACAGTTTTAAATAAAAATTCCGGTGAGAAATATTTCTATAAAACTTCAATGAATTTTCCCGCGGTTCTAGTGTTAAAATGGAAATCATCTTATCGTGTAAAGTTTTATTTCAAATGTTCCTCTAAAGTTTATATACCGTATGCCAATACTGTGTGACATTCAGAACTAAAGAGCCAGTACATACTAGACTATCGCATGGGCACTGGAAGATTTCGGTAAGGATACCTACCACAGCCTACAAGGCATATACCATCATAGGGATTTGTAAATACCCTTTTAAAAATAGATGGGTTTATTCTCAGAATATTTCAGTAAAATCATAGCAGTATCAGGCATGACGGAGCAACGCGCTGTGAAGATGTGATTTTTACAAGACTTTCAGCTTGAATCTATGCTTCTGAAATATATTGACAATGTCAATCAAACGAAAAAAGTTGCCATTGCACGTGACATAATTGTTCGATGAGAGTTGTTTCAGTCCCATGATAGTAGTGTGGATATAGGCCGTTAACAACTCATTGGTTGTCCTCTATTGTTTAATGATGTGATGTTAATGCAGAAAATGAAAGAAACACTACTGTCCGCAGCAAATGATATTTATTCCGAACTGGCATTGTCAGTGTCGACTGCTACAACACTTGCAAGTTCTAGGTTAGATTAAACAATATGTATACGTAGATTCCATACGAAATCAGTTGATATAGGCGAATAATTATGCAACTTCAAAATGGAGGCATACAGGCAATAATATGTCAGAGGTAGAGATATTTTTAGGTAAAAAATTAGCGAGATACCGTATATATCAATATTAATGCACATTGACTTGCCCGAGGGAACTACTGCAGATGAGTTTTTTTTCACAATCTAGAATGTGGATAACCGGAATTTGAACAAAAATTTTGAATGGGAAACGAAATCAGAAAAAAATGTCAACAGTCTCCAGATTATAAATAGATACTGGTGTTAACCCATTTTAGGCCAAGCACAGAAATTTTATAAAATGTAGCATTATTTTTATTGAAATATGCTTAAATTACATACATTAAGACACAAAAAAAGATTCGTGCATGAAAAATAATATTTTATATAAGAAATAATATTTTATATAATAATATAAAATATTATTTCTTATAATGAATAATATGAATATGAATAATATTTTTATGACTTTTGTTTTATTCTTATTTCATATACAGAATTTGCAACTTTAATCTATTTTAAAAACATATAATTCATTTCAATTGGAATAATACTATATTTTTAAAAAGTCAAATTTGTCAAAGGCGTTTCAAATTAAAACTCTAGCTTATTTTGAAAATTTTTTAAGAGAAAGTGTTTACTCCAATTGAATTACTAATATTTTATGGATGTCTTCAAAAGCCTTAAAAAATAGAAGAAAAATAAAATTCTTGAAAAAAATGTGTCAGAGTGTTAAAAAAAAATATTTATCGAAATGTTTCGTATACGAACCTTTGGCCGAAAATGGGTTAACTATGTAGAAAATGTTCAGTATAAGTAAAAAGTTTGCAGAAAACCACACACTGTGTTGTTTCAAACCATTTTCCTGGAAATACGGTGAATAGTGGAAAATAAGTAAATAAGTAATTAAGTAATGTTAATATGATTGGTATTTTTACGCAATTGAAATTTTAAAAAATTGAATGAAAAAACACCCTTTTTTACAGTTTGTTAAAAAAAATACCAGATAATTAATATTTTATGCTACTTATTCGCAATTAAAATTAACGGAACCATAATAACTCTTGAAATCTAACTCGTTAAATAATCTTGTAACATTCATTTTTATTTAAAAAAAACCCCTCCATTTTTGAATTTGTATACGTTATTTAATTTATGTAGTTCACTTAACCTGCGAAATAGCGCCTGTTTATTTCAAAAGAATAAAATCCTGCATATCTTTTTATGCTTAATCAACACACTTCTAAAATTTGCATTCTTCAAATTTAAATAAGATTTGAAAATCATTTACAAACGTATGCACGTTTTGTAAATCTATAAGTTGAAGTATTAAAAAAAACATATTTGTGCAGATAAATATGACATGCATTGTAAGTAGGTCTGTTTGATATTATTTAAATGCAACCCATATTTCCATACACACATTCATTTACGACTAAAAAATATTTTCGAAAAATGAATATCTGACGGATTTAAATTTTGGATATTAAAGATTAGCAGAGATTAAAATCAACTAACACAATGAAAGCTTTTGCATTTAGTCACTAAACCTGTAAAAAGTTAAAGTCTAGAAATTTAAATAATTAAAATACTGTATGTTGATGAAATAAATACAAATAAGTGAAAAACAAAAGTGACGTTTATTTAAAAAGAAATAAAGATAAAAGAAATATAATTAACACAGGTATTTAAATCTATTAAACAAAAACAGAAAACAAAATAAACCGACTTCATGGCAAAACAACTGCGAAGTAATGAGTTGACGATCTGAAGCATACATTAGCATTTCTATCCACAAACACGATTAGGCCGTGGGGCGATCGTTGAAAAGAGGCTTAGAAACAGATTTCCGTTGCAACTTTGGGGGGGGGGGCAACTTAACTTTACATTTTTATCCTATAAAATGTTCTCAAACATTGAAATTGTCAAAGTTCTGGACGTAAAAGCTGCTCATTAAAAAGAAAATAAACAAAATATATAACGAATTATTTTCTCATAACATCTAACAGTCGATTGGCTCAATCTCTCCCTTCGCTTACGTATTAACCAATCGGAAGCGTCCGTTTAGGAATTCGCCGTGGATAGCGTAAAAAACTAGCGAAAATTTCACTTTTTTTAAAAAAAAACTAACTTACAGTGCTCCAAAATGAAATATTTTGACAAAATAATTTTGAAATCATATGCTATGGCATATTTGCAATTTTAAAAGTACACCAAAGATGATTTTATCAACATTTTACTCTAGATTTCCATCTCAATTTTATTTATTATGACTTCTTTAAGTACTAATATCAATCAAAACAGCCGTATGCCCCATTATGCAAACCGTACATCTGATTTTTTTTTACATATATTCTTCACAATATTGCAGAAAAAAAGTATTTTTATATGAAAAAAATATTTGTATTTTTTTTTATATTTTATTTTATTTTACAAATCTTTAATATTTGATGGACAATTTTATTTAAAATATGCCAGTGATGGATACCCTTAAAAAATCTCTTAAAAATATTTTTTTAATTAATAATTATATTTCAGTTTTTTTTTCAACATATTAATCTATTCATTCTCATAGTCTCATTACCAATATTAATCAAAATTTAATTTAAATAATAGAAATATATTGAAACAATTAAGATTCCAATAATGGATGCCCCCTCCCCCCCACACACAAAAAAAGTAATAAATAAAATTGTTTTATAACTGTATTTAGTAACAGAATTTAATGAAAGCTTACTAAGGAAACAAAACAGTTATTTTCAAATAAATTTAGCAATTAATTAGTTAGACATTTGTGAGAATTATTTATTGTTCAACTTAATTATTGTGATTATCACATTATGAATATTTCAATTATTTTAGATGTTTTAACTTACTAAATGTCAGGAAACTATAGAAATTAAATTGAGAGAGAGTTGAAGGAGGGATAATAATAATAAAAAAAATAGCAATAGTTAGTTTTGCACAGATTCATATATTTCCCACTATTTTTAATATTTGATCTCCTCAAAACTATTTGGTATATTAATAGTAGTGTTTAGTATTACAACTATAAAAGAAATGATACTGTGGTATAATAAATACATAAGGTTGAAATTAAAAAATATATATTTAGCTTTTCGTATACTCATGCAGCATGAAAACTATAAATTTTATTCAACTTGACATCCATTTTTATAAACTTTCAACACATTTTCTTATTACTTACCAAGATTTTAAAGTTGCTCAAAACCTTTTCATTATAAAATTTTTAATTTAACAGATTTTATAGTAAATTACTTCATTCGAAAATAAAGCACCATCTGTATAATTGTAAACAAGCATTAGTTTAAAAAAAATCTTATATACTGTGTACAACAAAAGCATAATTTAAGGCATGTTACATGAAGTGAATGATTTTTTTTTTTTCAGTTGCAAAGTATTTATTAGAAATTTAATTCTATCTTAAATATAATATTTCTCGAGCCATTTTTGCTTTCTGCTTAATATGGCATTAAGATAACATTAAAATCATAAAAAAGATTATTGTCAAGGAATTATTTGATCAGATTTATAATACAGACATTATAATACAGATTTATAATACAGACTTCTCAAAGCACGCTTGGATTGAGAATGCAATTCATTTTCACTATCTTTAACAGATACTGGCTTGTTTACAGATTCTTTCTGAAACCTCTTTTCAGCTGCCGAAATTCTTGTGATATCTGTAAATTTGCAATAACATTTTTTATGGTATCCAAAAGTATCCAGTGGCAAATTTGATGTTTCATCAAGTGGAATTTGATTCAAAAAATCTGTTAGGCTACCTTCAAAACCTCCAAGTGCTTTCCACTTATCTTTACAATCGGCTATTTTCTGCCAACTTTTCTGAGAAAAGGAAATTATCCTATCATTTTCTTCACCTCCAAAATGTATACAACATGTTTTCGGTTTCGACATGATGACACGATAAATTTTTTATAAATATAAGTATTAACTAAAAGTTAAGAATATCAATAAATTGTATAAAGATTTAAAGAGAAACGTATTGACAGTCGTTTTCGCTTTTCGGCTAATCGACGACAGTTTGTTTACGTTTTTCATCGGAGAAACATTTGTGAGATCGCTTTTTATTGGCTGTTGGGGTAAAAACGCTCCAATCACAGATCGTTTTACAAAACCTATCAGAAAAAGAGTTCCCTGTTTTTATTGTAATTATTAATTAATAGACAACTTTCGGATCCAGAACTTTTGTGATTTCGAAAGTTTTAACGATTGTTATAATATTCATGCAGGAATTAAGTTGGCCCCCCATTGTGGCAATGAAGTTCAACGATAATGCTCATCGCCCCACGGCCTAGATAAGAACATCCAGCTGGAGAAACTTCATTTAAAATAAACATCACTATCATTACAATCCTTTCCTCAAAAACAATAACCGGTCTCAAAACAAACAGAGATGAAGCAGGTGGCAGACTTAAGTCCAGCATTAAAACACTTCCTAACAGCTGCCAGCTATCTTGGACATCGGAAGAAGAATGTAACGAAATACTGCAGGCGGTCTCTTGAATAAGTTGGTTAATGAAATACGCTTAACAAAACTAATGAACGGCACGTTGACAAGCACGTAAATGAAACAAAACTAAAAGTCAAAATCATAACTGTTAATCGGAAAAGGACGAACGTAATCATTTCATACTGAAACATTAAGGCCAAGAACTATGTTATTGTCAAAGTATTTATACCAGAAGGAAAACTAAAAAGATACTCATTACGTATGCAAAGGGACAGACGAAAAGATGGTCAAATGAGAAACCATCGTTACGAAACGTCATACCGGAAAAGAGCGACGGACTTGGACAAATGACGCCACCTTGTGGCAGTTAAGAAGAACGTCATTACGGCTTCCGACTGCATACGAGTGCGACGGGGAAAACAAAGAAAAGAAACCGGGAGTTTTAAAGGTAAATCGTTGGAAATAAATGTAAGGTAAGTTAAGTAACTATTGTTTATGTAGATGAAAGCTTTAATAAAGAGTTATAAATAAAGTGAACTAGTTTTAATAAAAAGAGACTTGTTGAATGAAAAGGTAAAAATGGTATTTTAATAAAAGGTAAATAATAAACAGTAAAGGTTATAATAAATAAATAAACTATTTAATAAAGTTGTAAATATAATTAGGTTAACATAAATAAAGATTGATTGACTATAGAAATGGAGATATGGCCGGAAAGTGGCAAGAACAGGTGTGACCAATTTCCTGTCAATATCAGATAAAGGAAAATAGGGAAAACTGTAAAAAATTCCGTATACTTTTATTCTATAATTTTTCAGCCGTTTTAAAAGACTGAAACTATTGTATCAAAAAGTAGTCACGTTGATTTTTTTCAATACGCAACTAATAAAATTGGAATCCCATTAAACTGCCGCATTTGTGTTTGTTTAATGACAAAATCACTTTTAACTTTTTATATATTTTTTATTTGATTTGCATACAAGTAAAATAAAATTTGAATTAAGGAGAAGAAGATATAAATAAGGATGTTCAAAACAACTTTTCTAAACGTCTCTTAGTCTATCCCAATTTAAAGTATGATTTTCCTGATTTACCGAAAAAGGTGTTTAGTGTTTATCTAAATCATGCTTTTAATTATCTTTTTAAAAAAGCACTCTGAACAGTATTATAATTTAGAACCTTTAACATAAGTCTTATAGAATTCATTAAGAAGAAAAAAAATCATTAAAACAAATTCTGAAAGTCTATAAAATTTTCTTTTATATGATTATTTTTTCGCAAATTTAAATTAAGATAACAATAATTTTATAAATCCAATGTATATAAGCCAAATGTATATAACTTGTATAATATTTTAGTTTATAATTGAAGAATTATTTACTTTTTAAATCAATACAACAACAAACTTGATGATTAATATTGTATTTTTATATTCGCAATTAAAGTTAATAGACCTATATTATTCCGAAATTTGCATCTTCCATTTTTATTTAAAAGAAAAAACAATACTTCTTATTTTGTTGGATTTTTACGTGATTAAATTTACGTAGTGCATTTATCTCTGTAACAGCACCTATTTAATTCAAAGAAACCGAATTCTGTGTGCCATGTTCCACTGACTAGTCAACATTATAAAATTTAAATAGCGTCAAATGTAAATAAGATTTGAAAATCATTTACAAATACATGCTCGTTTTGTAACGCTATAAGTGAGGTAATAAAAAACGTATTTATCCGTATGAATACGACATGCATTATACATAAGTATCTTTGTTATTATTTAAATATTACCCATATTTCCATAAACTTAGAAATAGATTTACAAGTAAAAAAAATAGATTCGACAAATGAATATCAGATGAAGGAAACTGAAGAAAAAATGCTTATAAGAACAAAACACTTTTTTATTTAAAATAGCTGTAAAAAATTTCGTATTCCAGTTTTCTATACATTTTATTAGTCTTAAAAGACTGAAACTATTGTTTGAAAAACTAGTCACGTTGATTTTTTTCAATGCACAACTAATGAAATTGGAATCCCATTAACTTTCCACATTTGTATTTGTCGATCGATAAAACCACTTTTGAATTTTTATAATTTTTTTATGTAATTTGCATATAAATAGAGTGAAACATGTATAAAATAGAAAAAGATATATTTAAGGAGGTTCAAAACAACTTTTTAAAACAATTATTAAGCTATCCCAATTTTAATTATGATCCTTCTGATTTATGAAAAAGAGTATTAAAAGTATGTAACAACATCTTGTAAAGGAAAATACCATGAACATGAATTTAACCTTTAATAATAGTACTATAGATTTAATGGATAAAATAGATTTTAAAACAAAAAATAGAATATTAATAATATTAATATAATAAATATTCCATAAAAAAAAAACCTTTCTTAAAGTCTTAAAAATTTCTGTTAAACTTATTATTTTTGCGCAAATGCAAATCAAGAATATAATAATTTTGTAAATCCAATGTTTTTAAGTCAAATGAAGTAAGATATTTACTGTTTTTATTTACAGTTGAAAAAATAATTAATATTTTAAATACTATTTTAATATTTTAACTTGATGCACTCCATGTAAATTATTTCTGCTCTCATTAAAACGCTATTTGATTACTTATGATAAATGTATCTGGGAATCATAAATTGTAAAATTTTGATGGTGAAGTATTTATTATTTACACTTAGATCACAAAGAAACAGAAACAGAACTTAAAAAGATATTCTTTTTTTAAACAGAACTTATAAAAATAATTGATCGTATCAAAACCTAGTTTTTTTGTAAGAATTTTGATGTATAAAGATTGCGTTGACAGTTCTAAGTACATATGAAGCATTCTGGTGAATAGTCGTATTGTTTACAAGTACAAATTAGGTTATTGTAAACATAAGGCAGTCTGCATGTAAGGAATAAAGTTTCTTTTCCATTTTTTGTTTAAATATTTTATACGTACAGAATTTATATGTTTTGGTTTTCATGAAATAATTATGTTAGCTATAATTTGTAAATTTATTGAATTCGAGTAATAAAAAAATAAATGAATAAATAAAAGTAAAGAACTTATTGTAACCCAAAGTGTTTAACACCTGCAAAATTTGTTGCATATGTACTCTGCTACTTTTAAAGTAACCGAATACTTGATGAAATTATGGAACTTCTTCTTTAGTCAGAATGAAGGTACTGTATAAAAGCGGTGGGGTGACTATGTAGTAAAGGTTGCAGATAACAGTGTATGCATATAAATATAAACTATATATATATAAATATATATACATATATATAATCCTAATGACGCAAATTTATGAAACGATTTAATGAAATGACTGATTATATTTCACAGCTATTTCTTAAAAAATAATAGAAAGCTTGGTCGTAAAATTAACATCACTCATCCTTAATGATCCATAAGTTTCAAAAAGGGTATTGCAAAATTGAAATTTGAATTAGGTTTTGAAATATAATTTTTTTCTAATTTAAAATAATGATGGCAACAAATTTTGTGGAAAAATTCAGAAAAAGGAAAAACACAGCGATATTTCATTTTCGTCATTTTTCAAATTGAAATTGGAATTTTTTTTTTTTTTTTTTTTTTTTTTTTTTTTTTTAACCAATACTTTTTATTTCACTCTAGATGTAGTGTTAAATGTAGTGATTAAATTATGTTTTTTAAAGAATATTTATAAAAATAAAAGTTTATTTTTACGTACTCGTTCTTCGAAAATAAATTTATTAAAAAAAATAGTTTGTCATTTTCATCCTTAACACCCAATTTATTTACTTAAAAAATTATGATAATTCCATAGTAGGTATTTCTGACTTTTCGATTCACAAAAGCTCTTAAAACGGAAATAGTTAATAACCGAAAACGAGTGAAAAATATAGTTTTATAATATTTTATTTTAATTAATAAACAGGAAATATTCTGAAAAAGTTTGTCCGAGTGATATCATTAATATCAACGCTTAAAAGGGGGCGGATAAATTGAAAGGGATTATTAATATTCACATCATCTTTCTAATTTTCACAAATCTTAATTAAAGAAACTTATGAATTAATTTATACAAACACTAATTCGGATATCAGAAGAGAATGCATGAAATAATAATTGGTCAAATGAATGCAAGGCATCTAAAATTTTCTACATATTTTTCTTTTACTATTTAAAAGAACAAGTAATGACACCAATAATTCGAAAACGAAATTCTTGAAATTTCTCTTTCATCTACAGTAAGAAAAAACTGTTCATAAGATTTTCCTAAACACTGAGACACCTCAAAATAATATATAAAATAATTGTTGCAAAACTCAATACGAAGAGAATTAAATTTCTGTACTTTTTTTCCTTTCAATTTTAGTAAGAAAATTTCATAGCTAAACCGAAATATTGACACAAAGTGTTGACGCTATTAGAGAAATGCTTTTAAAATGTGAAACAAATTAGAATGTGAATATAATTATAGAATTATATATTTACAAATAAATCTCAAACATAAAATATAAATTTATAATGACTAAATTATTACACATGAAACAAATTTTAAGTGAAGATTGTCATATATTAAAACTATACATATAAAGCGATTATCTTATTATCAATATTTCTTTAACGGTACATTGGAAATTACCTTGGGCAAAAGTAGCATGGCTAACAAATGTGTTTAAATATTACATCGTTTGATACAGAATAAATTTAGCTAAAAGTCTAGCAGAATGTTTACGATTTTATTTTCTGCAAAGTGTTACTCAATAAATACTTAATTAAATAAAGAAAAATGTGTTTTAAAAATGAAAATATGTACTATAGTGTATTAAAATATATATAATAAGTAAAAAAATGAAAAAGTCCACGAAAACATCTAAAAAGTCAATTAAAATATTAAATATCAGCGTAAAATTTCAAAACTGAGTGCATATCTCTAGTTTTAATCTTTATTTTTATTTCTATCTTCTAACTCAAATGACGAATAAATCTATTGAAAACCAATAATTTTTAATAGCTGATTTTCAAATGTTTTAATTGACATTATTTATCAATTCAAAAAGTAACTGTCAATAGTCACGACAGTGATTGATGAAACCATGGAAATAATAATAATAATAATAAATACTCCATTCTAATGGAACAGCATGACAATATGATTGTACCAAATAGCCGTAATAACGAAAAACGATTCGTTATAATATGATCCAGTGTTACGTAATCTGGTAATATTTTTAAAATAAGGTACATTGCCACGTTTTTCAAGACTTAACTCAGGATTTGTGTAGCTCGCAGCGTTTAGCACCCTCAGTTATTTTCCATAGGTTTAACTGCTCTGAATACATTTCTTAGTTTTCTTAAATAGTATTTTCAAGATTTTACAGCATTTTTCAGATTTAATAAGCTTGTTATTGCAGATGTTTAATAACAATGTCATCACATTTGAAAATGAATATTTGCAGGTTGATTAAATTAAGAGAAGCTCTCCATTTGTTTTAGGAGAATTATATTAAATTGAATTTTCCTACTTTGATAGGTAATAACTTTGAAAGAGTTTGAAGAGCTTGATATTATGAAATTAATTTCCATCTAAAATCATGCTTACTTCCTGTCAGAAGAATTACAGCAGCTTTGTATGGTTTGAAATTTTTAATATCTATTTATTTCATTAAATGATATGATTTGAAAATCAAAATTTTGATTAATTTAATAAAAAATATATATTTTTTTAAAAATGGAGCTAAAATGAAACTATATCGTTCTAATAGATTCGAAATTATTTTTCAAAATACTAAAATATAAATATAAGTGTTATTTGAACAAGGGAAATTTTTTTTCGCTTACCTTAAATTAAATACATCTATTTTGACATGATTTATCCTTATCATAAAAATGTAGAGTTGCATAATTAATTAAAATAAAATAAATATTTCACTCTTTTCAATAAAATGTCAGATTTTAATTATTCAATACTTAACTTTTTTTTTAAATATTTTTCAATTTTTTTAATTCGTTAATGCCATTCAGTGAAAGTGCGTTTACAGTAAAAACTTTTCATGAATACATTCAATTATACAAATTCTAATTTAATACATAAATGTTAATATCTATTTTAAAAATATTCATGAAATACAATTGCAAATAATAACAAAAAGATTAAAATAATATTTCAATTATTATTTAAATAAATACTGCTATGCAACAACTTTTCTAATTACCTTGATTCTGTAGTGATTTATAATTTTTTTTGATAGAATTTGTCTACAAAATAAATGTTAACAAGTAAGAAATAGTGAATCGTTTTAATCATAAACATTTCATTTTGGGATTAATTTCTTTCAATAATAATCTCTTATTATTTTTTCTAACCATCAGAATATTTATTGTTTAATAATAAAAAATATTCTCCTATATCTGGGATACAGGTAGCAGACTCAGGACTATAGGGATAATTAAAGTATCGTAAGTATTTTCTGGCACAATGCGTTACTTCAGGATTTTATCTCCCAAAATGAACTTTTTCTCTATTGTATATCACATCAGCATATATTCTACTGAAATTAGCTTTTTGAGGCTTTTTATAATAATGTTATATGAATGAAACTAGAACTATACTATTGATTATAAGTTATTGCTTAATTATTTGTTATTATGCTATTGCAGATATTTATTTATTTTAATTAATTTAATAATATTTTTAAAGAAACAGAGTTTTAAGAAATGCAGAATATAAAGAAATTTTACTATTCATATGATTTTTTTTGTTATTTTTATTGCAATTTTTACTGATTTATTTTAAATTGAGGAAGTTTTAAATCACTTAGCAATTTCCAAATACAAATTTATTACAATTATACATTTATTTATTTAAGTCAAATAGCTTTACCTTTACTTATAAATCAGATTGGGTTATACATTCTAAAAATGAAATTATTGTGTTATTATGTATTAAGGCAAAATATGTCGTCTTACTATCTTTTTTTTTTCTTTTTTTTTTTTTTTTTTTTGTAAAAATAATATTAATAACAATGATAATAATAAAATATTAGAATTTTAAAATGAATTATGAGACTCATCCAATAACAAGAAATTTCCTTTTAACAAGTTTTGAGAAGGAAATACACCTATATTTAGCCGTCGTTTAATAATTTACCGAAAGTAATAAATAATTTGGATTTAGAAGAAAAAATAATAATTACGTTTATTTTTACACAATCCGTAATTTTTTAACTTACAGGTTATGGAATCCTGTGAGCTTATGTGCCCTCTCGTTCTGTATGTATGTACGTACGTATGTATGTATGTATGTAACATGATAACTCAGGATAAAAAGATCTCATTTCCTTGAAATTTTGCAGATAAGTTTATTGTTATAAGACGCCTAGCAGATTAGTTTTGGGAGTTTATTGTGTAAGTATAAAAGTAGGAACTGTGTCTAATCCCCCTTCTTAATTTAGGTAAATGTATTTTTCATACTGAATCATCAGACTTAATTCAAATTTTAGACATAAGATCATTCTGATGAGGCGTTTCCATGATCAGATTTGGGTGTTCCTGTTCATTGGTTAAGTATAAAGTGAAGAGGGAAATATAGAGTAACACCCCCCCCCCCATCCTCTTAATATATGTAAATGGACTTTTACACAGAATTTGCCGATTAGCATCAAATTTTAGACATAGGATAATTCTGATTAGGCTCCTCCGCGATTAGTTTTGGATGATCATGGATAAAGTATAATGGAGGAGGGGAATAGAGGATAACCCTGCCCTCCTTTATGTAGGGAAAAGAAATTTTAATGCAGTAATTACCGATATGTTTCAAATTTTGGATATAGGTACATTCTGACAAGCGTTTCCGTGATTTGTTTTGGGGATTTATGGGTTGATTGTAAAAAGGTGACCTTGGCACTTCTACTCTTAATTAGGCAAATGGATTTGTCATGCAGAATAATCGATTTTCTTCAACTTTTTTTTTTTTTTTTTTTTTTTTTTGTCAAATATAAAAGTGGAAAAGGGCGATGACTTTCCCCCTTAAAGTAGGTAAATGTTTATTATTGCAGAATTATCCTATTTGCTTTAAATTTTCGATACAGGTACTTTCTCATAAGACGAATCCTTGAATTGTTTTGGGGGTGTAATGTTTAAGTACAATGGGGAGAACGGGCGATAGCCCCTCCTAAACTAAACAAATGGGGTTTTACGCAAAATTATTAGATTAGCTTCGAATTTCGGATAAAATTTCATTTGGTTTAGGTTTTGGGGGTTCAACAATTATGTATAAAGGATGGAAAAGGGGTAGTTAACCCTCCATTAATATTTATTTCGAGGGGCATTATTCCTTTGAAAAATAAGACTGTGATATGCAAATAGTGTGAATAGCCTGTGAACTCCATGCCATCAGTTTAACTGAGCAATATTCTGTATATTGTTTAAATTATCTTAAAAATCGCTTATTCTTTTTATTTTTTATTCATTGATTACTCGTTAAAATTTAAACTCTTATGTATAATTAAAAAACTTATTTTCCTTCTCACTGAGCAATTTCTAATACAGACAATTGAACATAGCGGGAACTGGGGCACATTGATACAAGGGGCACATTGATACACCCCTCTACTGTTCAAAGGGTCTTTAGAGGAAGTTACAGAACAGCTCAAAAAGGTGATGATAATGTACTCAACTGCACAAAGAAAGTCTTGGGATAATTCAGTAGTTTGATGAAATTGGGTAGGTGATTTTTTATTATTTATTTATTTATTTATTTATTTTATTTTATTTTATTTTTTTGTAAGCCAAAAGTAAATTTGAGTTGCACAGTTGAAATGTTATTAAACAACTGCTCCAGTATTTTCAATCAAAAAGAATACTCTTCCTGGTAAGTAAAGCTACTCTTTATCACTTCCTCATTCTTTATTCTTAGATAAATTATGAAGTGTTGGATTTGAGACTCATTTTATTCAAAATGGCTGTATGGGGCATATTGATACAGTCTATGTCCTGGCACATTCATACAACCTTAATCTTTTTCTAGTTCATTTTTCTATTACCCTTTATTAGTTTTTTACCATACACTCCTTAATCCAACCATTTTTCACCAAAATTTCTAATATTAGTTTTTATTGAACTGAAATAGCTCTATTTTTATGTTAGAACATTTTATAGCATTTTTGTAAACAGAAGACCTACGAATTTACTCAACATCTAGTGCTAGTAGAACTAACAAATGAAAAGGACGGCAGCCTGGCAAATCTCGAATTTATATCAATTTTGCAGGGAAAAAGTATTTCGAGATAAGAAATGTTAAGTAAGAGAAACAAGCTGCAGAACAGCAAAATATATTTATATTATAAACAGAATTTTTAATGTAATTATCCTTTATTTTCTGTTTATAAATCGATTTATAAACAAAAAACGTGGTATTTTTTCTCATCTTTTCTAAGAAAGAAGATAATGCTAGGGTTGAAGTGCCAGATTTGACAATGTTAGCACAGCCAACAAACAGACAAGGAGCAGCCAGAACATTCAGTCATTATTCATTTAATTTTGATTCCTTTAATATTACTTACAAATAAATTGTGGGTGATTTCAATTTCTATAAATAAATATAAAATGGTTTGTTTACTATTTTTCTATGAAAAATATGCATTGGTGTTATTTTGTCTCCATTTATCCTAGACGTATCAAAGTGTCCCGAGTATGGGGCACATTGATACAAATGAGTTTTTTTTTATTTTCTGTAAATTACATGCAACAATAATGTATAAAATAACTATTGTACATTTTTTTTACACACAACACAAATTTTGGTGACACCACATGGAAAAATAACTTGAAATTTCTGCTCTCTGGAAACGAAAAAAATTCTTATAAAAAAGATGTATGAATGTGCCTCAGTTCCTCCTACACATTTATTGTTGTATTAAGTGATCCAATCGCTATTGCTTTTATTTAAAATTTGTCGCTTACAAAATCTTTATGTTCTGAATATACATGTTATTTTTTATTACAAATTTTCAATTCCATGAATCTAAGATAACATAAAATAAAAATGATTTTGTTATTTTATGGTTGTTTAAATATTCTGTATACTACGATGAAAATTTATATAAAAACATTTTCAATAATTCATACATATTTATCAGATTACATAATCATAGTAATTATAAATTTCGAATAAAATTTAATCAAGTTCGGAAATGAATGCTTGTAAGCAGATTAAATTACGGGTTGCTGTCCATTTAGTCTAAGTGTATCATATTTGATAGAATTGGGTATTTTGATGTCGAAGAACTTCAGAATAATTTGAAGAGCTTCCTATTTTAAAATTAATTTCCATCTCGTATGGTGTTTACATGCAGTCAGAGCATTTATGTGCATTCAATATGCTGTGAAATTTTGATTATAGAATCATTTCATTCTAAAATTTGACTTAGAAATTAGAATTTTGGGACATTATTGCTCTACACCGTTTTCATAACGACTGAAATATAAATAAATAATAAAATAAATTTAAAAAAAATCTTAGAATGAATCATGAAACTCATCCAAAAATAAAAGAATTTCTTTTTAAAAAGTTTTACATAAGGAAAGAACCGTGTACTTTACCATCGTTTTCCGAACACAATAAATTGTTTGGACTTAGAAGGTAAAAATAATAAAAAATTATTTTTATTTTTACTATTATTATATGAATTATTTTATTATTATTATATGGATTTTTACACAATCTGTCACACAATAATTTTTTTTACACAATCAGTCGGTATTTTCCTCACTGTGCAATTTTTAACACAAGCAAAGAAACATATACATTTGTTGTTGAATTAAGGGATCCCACGACATCGTTTCTATTTAAAAAGTTTTCTCTTTCAAAATATATATGTTTTTATTCTGCATCAAAAAGTTTTTTTGTTGCGATTTTTCAATCCCTTGAATCTGATTGAAAATAAAATAAAAATAATTTTATTATTTTATGTACGTTTAAATGTTCTTTATACTGCGACGAACATTTATATAAAACAAATTTTCAATATTTCATAAATATTTATGAGAATAAATGTGCATAGTAATTATAAATTTCAAATAAAATTTATTCAAGTTCGGAAATGAATGCTTGTAAGCTGATTAAATTACGGGATACTGTCCATTTAGTTTAAGAGCATCATATTTGATAGAATTGGATATTTTAATATCGGAGATCTGCGGAATAATTTGAAGAGTTTTATATTTTAAAATTAAATTCTATCTCGTATAGTGTTTATATGCAGTCAGAACATTTATATCAGTTCAATATGCTGTGAAATTTTCATTATAGAATCATTTCATTCTAAAATATGATTAAGAAATCACAATTTAGGAACTTATCGCTTTATATCCTTATCATAATGACTGAAATATAAACAAATAATTAAATAATTAAAAATAATAAGAAAGTGAAAAAAAATAAATCTTAGAATGAATCATGAAACTCATCCAATTTCAGAATTTTTTTTTTTTTAAATAGTTTAACCAAGCAAAGAAACGTGTATTTTGCAATCGTTTTCCGAACATAATAAATCGTTTGGACTTAGAAGATAAAAATTATAATTACATTTATTATTATACAATCAGTCGGTATTTTCCTCACTGTGCAATTTTTAACACAAGCAATGAAACATATACATTTTTTTTTTGTATTAACCCCTTAACGCGCAGTATTGCCGGGTCGGCAACACCTAAAGTTCCCTCTGTTTAGAGACACAAAAACTCCGTGAATATTTCAAAAACTACTCCAATGGCTACTTTAAATATTTCTTATGAATTCTAGATGGCAGGCCCACAGATATAAAATTCTACTGTTTTTAAATAATAGGTAAAATGTTTTACTGTAATACCCGCTTCACAGCAATACTCTTCTCATTGCGCTTATCAATGCTTTAATTATGGGAGGTTACCACTTCGGCAACAACTGTATAATTAAAATGGTTAGTGCAAGTTTTACAAAACAATACCTGTGTACTCCTCTAGGCCTAAATGGATTGCCCAATTTTTATTTTCTTTAAATTCCAACTTTAAAGAGTAGTGCGTCGGAAAGGGTTAAGGGATCCAAACGACATTGTTTTTATTTAAAAAGTTTTCTCTTTGAAAACATGTATGTTTGTATTCTGTATCAAATAATTATTTTTTTTACAATTTTTAAATCCCTTGAATCTGAGTGAAAATAAAATAAAAATTATTTTATCATTCTAAGTATGTTTAAATATTTTATACCCTACGAGGAACATTTACATCAAAATATTTTCAATGTTTCTCAAACATTTATGAAGTTAAATATGCAAAGTAATTATAAATTTTGAATAAAATTTAATAAAATTTTAAAATGAATACTTGTAAGCTGAATCATCCAATTGCAGAAAATTTCTTTTTAAAAAGTTTTACTCAAGGAAAAGAAACGTGTATTTAATCGTCATTTTCCAAGCATAGCAAATCGTTTGGACTTAAAAATAAGGTAATAATAACATTTAGTTTTACATAATCAGTCAGATTTTTATTCACTGTGCAATTTTTAAAATAAGCAATGGAACATATACATTTATTGTTGTATTAAGGGATCCATACGACATTGTTTTTATTTTAAAATTTTTCTTTTTCAAAATACATATGTTTTTAACCTGCATTGTTACAATTTTTCAATCATTTAAATCTGAGTGAAAATAAAATATGAAATATTTTATCATTTTATGTACGTTTAAATATTTTTCATACTACGATGAACATTTATATAAAGATAATATTTTCAATAATTCACAACGTTTATCAGATTAAATATGCATAGTAATTATAAACGTTGAATAAAATGTAACCAAGTTTGATAAATGGATTTTGTTTGTAAGCTGATTAAATTACGGAATGAGGTCCATTTAGTCTAAGAGCAACATATTTGACAGAATTGGATATTTTAATATCGAAGATCTGCGGAATATTTTGACGAGCTTCCTATTTTAAAATTATTTTCCATCTCGTATAGTGTTTAGATGCAGTCATAACATTTATATGCATTCAATATGCTGTGAAATTTTGATTATAGAATCATTTCGTTCTAAAATATGATTTAGAAATCACAATTTTGGGAATTATAAGAAATGATGTATAATATTAAAAATCGAAATGTGATGGAATTATATCGTTTTCATTACTACAAAAATATAACATAAATAAAAATAATAAAAAAAAAGAATTGTTTTCTTATTATGGCAAAAGTCAAAGTAATTTTCATTTGTTGTAAATCAACTAATTTCTTTTAATTAATTGCTTTGATTATACATATTATTATTTTTGTTACAATTTTTAAATTCCTTGAATCTGAGTTAAAATAAAAATGATTTGTTATTTTATGGTTGTTTAAATATTCTGTATTCTACGATGAAAATTTGTATAAAAAAACATTTTGAATAATTCAAATATATTTATCCGATTACATAATCATAGCAATTATAAATTTCGAATAAAATTTAATCAAGTTTGAAAATGAATACTTGTAAGCTGATTAAATTACGGGATGCTGTCCATTTAGTCTAAGAGTATCATATTTGACAGAATTGGATATTTTGATAGCGAAGAACTTCAGAATAATTTGAAGAGCTTCATATTTTAAAATTAATTTTCATCTCGTATGGTGTTTACATGCAGTTAGAACATTTATATGAGTTCAATATGCTGTGAAATTTTCATTATAGAATCATTTCATTCTAAAATATGATTAAGAAATCACAATTTAGGAACTTATCGCTTTATATCCTTATCATAATGATTGAAATATAAATAAATAATTAAATAATTAAAAATAATAAGAAAGTGAAAAAAATAAATCTTAGAATGAATCGTGAAACTCATCCAATTTCAGATTTTTTTTTTTTTTTTTAAAGTTTAACCAAGCAAAGAAACGTGTATTTTGCAATCGTTTTCCGAACATAATAAATCGTTTGGACTTAGAAGATAAAAATTATAATTACATTTATTATTACACAATCAGTCGGTATTTTCCTCACTGTGCAATTTTTAACACAAGCAATGAAACATATACATTTTTTTTTTTGTATTAACCCTTTAACACGCAGTGTTGCCGGGTCGGCAACACCTAAAGTTCCCCCTGTTTAGAGACACAAAAACTCCGTGAATATTTCAAAAACTACTCCAATGGCTACTTTAAATACTTCTTATGAGTTGTAGATGGCAGGCCCACGGATATAAAATTCTACTGTTTTTAAATAATAGGTAAAATGTTTTACTGTAATACGCGCTTCACAGCAATACTCTTCTCATTGCGCTTATCAATGCTTTACTTATCGGAGGTTACCACTTCGGCAACAACTGTATAATTAAAATGGTTAGTGCAAGTTTTACAAAACAATACCTGTGTACTCCTCTAGGCCTAAATGGATAGCCCAATTTTTATTTTCTTTAAATTCCAACTTTAAAGAGTAGTGCGCCGGAAAGGGTTAAGGGATCCAAATGACATTGTTTTTATTTAAAAAGTTTTCTCTTTCAAAATATGTATGTTTGTATTCTGTATCAAATAATTATTTTTCGTACAATTTTTAAATCCCTTGAATCTGAGTGAAAATAAAATAAAAATTATTTTATCATTCTATGTATGTTTAAATATTTTATACACTACGAGGAACATTTACATCAAAATATTTTCAATGTTTCACAAACATTTATGAAGTTAAATATGCAAAGTAATTATAAACTTTGAATAAAATTTAGTCAAATTTTAAAATGAATACTTGTAAGCTGAATCATTAAATTGCAGAAAATTTCTTTTTAAAAAGTTTTACTTAAGGAAAAAAAACGTGTATTTAATCGTCATTTTCCAAACATAGTAAATCGTTTGGACTTAAAAAAAGGTAATAATTACATTTAGTTTTACATAATCAGTCGGCTTTTTATTCACTGTGCAATTTTTAAAATAAGCAATGGAACATATACATTTATTGTTGTATTTAAGGGTCCAAACGACATTCCTCTTATTTTAAAAGTTTTCTCTTTCAAAATATATATGTTTTTAACCTCCATTGTTACAATTTTTCAATACCTTGAATCTGAGTGAAAATAAAGCATAAAATATTTTATCATTTTATGTACGTTTAAATATTTTACATACTACGATGAACATTTATACAAAAATAATATTTTCAATATTTCACAACGTTTATCAGATTAAATATGCACAGTAATTATAAACGTTGAATAAAATGTAATCAAGTTTGAAAATGAATGTTTGTAAGCTGATTAAATTACGGAATGCTGTCCATTTAGTCTAAGAGTATCATATTTGATAGAATTTGATATTTTGATAGCGAAGAACTTCAGAATAATTTGAAGAGCTTCCTATTTTAAAATGAATTTCCATCTCGTATGGTGTTTACATGCAGTCATAACATTTATATGCATTCAATATACTGTGAAATTTTGATTATAGAATCATTTCGTTCTAAAATATGATTTAGAAATCACAATTTTGGGAATTATAAGAAATAATGTATAATATTAAAAATCGAAATGTGATGGAATTATATCGTTTTCATTACTACAAAAATATAACATAAATAAAAAAAATAAAAAAAAGAATTGTTTTCTTATTATGGCAAAAGTCAAAGTAATTTTCATTTGTTGTAAATCAACTAATTTCTTTTAATTAATTGCTTTGATTATACATATTATTATTTTTGTTACAATTTTTAAATTCCTTGAATCTGAGTTAAAATAAAAATGATTTGTTATTTTATGGTTGTTTAAATATTCTGTATTCTAAGATGAAAATTTGTATAAAAAAAACATTTTGAATAATTCAAATATATTTATCCGATTACATAATCATAGCAATTATAAATTTCGAATAAAATTAAATCAAGTTTGAAAATGAATACTTGTAAGCTGATTAAATTACGGGATGCTGTCCATTTAGTCTAAGAGTATCATATTTGACAGAATTGGATATTTTGATAGCGAAGAACTTCAGAATAATTTGAAGAGCTTCATATTTTAAAATTAATTTTCATCTCGTATGGTGTTTACATGCAGTTAGAACATTTATATGAGTTCAATATGCTGTGAAATTTTCATTATAGAATCATTTCATTCTAAAATATGATTAAGAAATCACAATTTAGGAACTTATCGCTTTATATCCTTATCATAATGATTGAAATATAAATAAATAATTAAATAATTAAAAATAATAAGAAAGTGAAAAAAATAAATCTTAGAATGAATCGTGAAACTCATCCAATTTCAGATTTTTTTTTTTTTAAAAAGTTTAACCAAGCAAAGAAACGTGTATTTTGCAATCGTTTTCCGAACATAATAAATCGTTTGGACTTAGAAGATAAAAATTATAATTACATTTATTATTACACAATCAGTCGGTATTTTCCTCACTGTGCAATTTTTAACACAAGCAATGAAACATATACATTTTTTTTTTGTATTAACCCTTTAACACGCAGTGTTGCCGGGTCGGCAACACCTAAAGTTCCCCCTGTTTAGAGACACAAAAACTCCGTGAATATTTCAAAAACTACTCCAATGGCTACTTTAAATACTTCTTATGAGTTGTAGATGGCAGGCCCACGGATATAAAATTCTACTGTTTTTAAATAATAGGTAAAATGTTTTACTGTAATACGCGCTTCACAGCAATACTCTTCTCATTGCGCTTATCAATGCTTTACTTATCGGAGGTTACCACTTCGGCAACAACTGTATAATTAAAATGGTTAGTGCAAGTTTTACAAAACAATACCTGTGTACTCCTCTAGGCCTAAATGGATAGCCCAATTTTTATTTTCTTTAAATTCCAACTTTAAAGAGTAGTGCGCCGGAAAGGGTTAAGGGATCCAAACGACATTGTTTTTATTTAAAAAGTTTTTTCTTTCAAAATATGTATGTTTGTATTCTGTATCAAATAATTATTTTTCGTACAATTTTTAAATCCCTTGAATCTGAGTGAAAATAAAATAAAAATTATTTTATCATTCTATGTATGTTTAAATATTTTATACACTACGAGGAACATTTACATCAAAATATTTTCAATGTTTCACAAACATTTATGAAGTTAAATATGCAAAGTAATTATAAACTTTGAATAAAATTTAGTCAAATTTTAAAATGAATACTTGTAAGCTGAATCATTAAATTGCAGAAAATTTCTTTTTAAAAAGTTTTACTTAAGGAAAAAAAACGTGTATTTAATCGTCATTTTCCAAACATAGTAAATCGTTTGGACTTAAAAAAAGGTAATAATTACATTTAGTTTTACATAATCAGTCGGCTTTTTATTCACTGTGCAATTTTTAAAATAAGCAATGGAACATATACATTTATTGTTGTATTTAAGTGTCCAAACGACATTCCTCTTATTTTAAAAGTTTTCTCTTTCAAAATATATATGTTTTTAACCTCCATTGTTACAATTTTTCAATACCTTGAATCTGAGTGAAAATAAAGCATAAAATATTTTATCATTTTATGTACGTTTAAATATTTTACATACTACGATGAACATTTATACAAAAATAATATTTTCAATATTTCACAACGTTTATCAGATTAAATATGCACAGTAATTATAAACGTTGAATAAAATGTAATCAAGTTTGAAAATGAATGTTTGTAAGCTGATTAAATTACGGAATGCTGTCCATTTAGTCTAAGAGTATCATATTTGATAGAATTTGATATTTTGATAGCGAAGAACTTCAGAATAATTTGAAGAGCTTCCTATTTTAAAATGAATTTCCATCTCGTATGGTGTTTACATGCAGTCATAACATTTATATGCATTCAATATACTGTGAAATTTTGATTATAGAATCATTTCGTTCTAAAATATGATTTAGAAATCACAATTTTGGGAATTATAAGAAATGATGTATAATATTAAAAATCGAAATGTGATGGAATTATATCGTTTTCATTACTACAAAAATATAACATAAATAAAAATAATAAAAAAAAGAATTGTTTTCTTATTATGGCAAAAGTCAAAGTAATTTTCATTTGTTGTAAATCAACTAATTTCTTTTAATTAATTGCTTTGATTATACATATTATTATTTTTGTTACAATTTTTAAATTCCTTGAATCTGAGTTAAAATAAAAATGATTTGTTATTTTATGGTTGTTTAAATATTCTGTATACTACGATGGAAATTTATATAAAAAAACATTTTGAATAATTCAAATATATTTATCCGATTACATAGTCATAGTAATTATAAATTTCAAATAAAATTTAATCAAGTTTGAAAATGAATACTTGTAAGCTGATTAAATTACGGGATGCTGTCCATTTAGTCTAAGAGTATCATATTTGATAGAATTGGATATTTTGATAGCGAAGAACTTCAGAATAATTTGAAGAGCTTCATATTTTAAAATTAATTTTCATCTCTTATGGTGTTTACATGCAGTTAGAAAATTTATATGCATTGAAAATGCTGTGAAATTTTGATTATAAAATCATTTCATTTTAAAATATGATTTAGAAGTTACAATTTTGGGAATTGTAAGAAATGGTGTACAATATTATAAATAAAAATATAATGGAACTATACCGTTTTCTTAACGACAGAAACGTAAATAAATAATTAAATATTTTGAAATGAAATACTCTGTTTTTTACAAAAAAAAAAAAAAAAAAAAAAAAAATGTAGTGAGTTTCATTCATTTTCTAAATTTTGTGTTTTTGAATGTGTTTGCGAGGTAGCTTCTGGTTTAAAATATACTGCACAATAAGCATACCGGGATGATTCTGGGGAATTGGTTCATCCACTTGCGTTTTTATAGAGGTTGATTCTTTTCAGTGCTGGAGCTACATCCAAACGAAGCTTATTTTTTATGTTATGCACGAAAAAGCATTAGTGATATTCTTGAAAATCCAAAAGGATAAATAGAAATTCGCATTTCCTAGTGCTGTTATACATATATTATGTATAACTATATATCAGAAGAGTAGAATATCAAATGATTATTACTGCATCATGATATAGCAATTACTGGTAAGTAAATGAAACTTATCAAGTTCTATGGCTATAAATTTTATTTCTTTATAACTGGACAATTTACATACACCATTAGTATATTAATTTATAGTTTTATTTGCATGAGGACACGGGGTGGGCATCCGCATATGGTGAGCATCTGCTGAAATTATTTACTTCCATACATAATCAATACGTAGATACATCAAACCCTATATTTGTTTGAAACAAAATTAAATTAAGCCGTGGAAATTAGTAGATAAATTACATTATAACCCCCATACATCTTATCTGAATCTTTTCCACACAAGATTTGTCCAGTCCAAATCATAATCATATATATTTAAACTGTAGGCTAAGATTTAAGATCAACCCTTAAAATAGCAGCATCTACTCATGCGTGAAGTCAAAATTGCAATCTGCTTCCTGTAGAGGAGATAAACAGCAGGTCCAGATACCCGAGAGTTCTAAAACAACAGCTTAAGACACTGTGTTGCGTGAGAAGGTGGGATCGATCCCAAAGTCCGGCAAGAGGAATTCAGTGATTAGTTTTGACGATAATTCCTATCATTAATGACCCATAATACTTTGAGGAGAAGTTATATGTTTTTAATCTTACTATTATTATTATTTGAATGTTTTATAATTAAATGAGATTCAACATTCAAGAATGTCTTTTTTTAAAAAAATCTTATATTTAAAATATTTATCCTGAAATATTTTTATTTTAAATATATATTCCCATACAGTGGGTCAAGAATCCCATATGTGGGCATTATTGACCCATTATTTCTCATGATTACAATTGCCCTTTTATCAAATTTCTTACATATTCCGCTTATGTGGCAGTTTTATTCAGATAGCTGATTGTATAATGAATAAATCGATATACAAAACTTTTTTCCTGGTTCATTATTTAAAAACAAAAATCATTTTGTAAAAAGTAGGTCAACCATCGCTAGTCTCCCCTATATAAACAAATTAAATTAAAAAACTAAGTTTTAAAAACTTTCTAGTAGGGTAGATAATATATATATATATATACATACTACCTCTGACAATAAAGTTCGGTGAATAGTCCTATGACATTAATCTAGATGAAATATTAACGGAAGTAATTAAACCATTCTTCAAAATAGTCATCTCCCATAACTATACACTGCTGAGATCTGCTATACATGTCCTGGAAAATTCGCAAGACGTCTTCTTTTTGAATGGAGTTCAAAAACTTCGTCACGTTTCGTTGAATGTCAGCAATATGGTCAAATCTCTTTCAAAGAGAGTTTGAGTTCAGAAAATATTAAGAAGTCTGGAGGATTGAGATCTGGTGAATATGCTGAATGTTCACTTTGCATCACCCCTCGTGAATGTCTTTCGATGTCTTGCAAAGCTTAAAACCAAAATTTAAACTGATCTTTTGTTTGTCCATTTTCCTGTTCTCAGTTAAGAACCAACACACTGAACAAGCACTTAGTAAAGCACGTCTTACACAGAACAGAAACGACGCTCAACTAAACAACGGTGGGGGAAGATGGTCAACGCTTGCCTCTACGTAGGTGCAGAGTTTTGTTTCCCCATTGTTGCCAGATCTGTCGTTCTGAATTAATTCACCGAACTTTGTCGGAGGTATATATATTTAAATATGGGTTCACTGAATAACCTCAGATGATTTTTCACCATTCAAATTATCACCTAATCATCCGAGCATTTAATGATATAATTAAAAATTTAAAAACCGTGTTATGAATTGCACGAAATGTGCTATAAAATGCATTTTTATGAAACGAAGTTAAATGGAGATCTCCGTTTGGTAGTCACAGGAGAAAAAAAATAAATCAAACAGACCAGTCAAAATATTACTAATATTAACAGTGCGTGCAAATTCAAAATTTATTAATTTGAGAAAACGCTTAAAAACAAAAAAATCAATATCTACAGACCCTCGTAATCCATAAATGATTGCAACTCCAGAAATAATCAGATTTTTAAATGGGTTGTGAAGAAAAAAATTGTGAAATTTTAAAACATTGAGAATAAAACAAAAACAGAAAAAGGATTTTTTGAAAGTTTAAATGTCCTGTGTCCCCTTAAAATAAATAATTCAATATCATTAGCATACAAACTCTGTGAAATTTACAAAATTGCAAACCGTTGCCAAGATTGCTGTTAAAAAATCTTCAAATATGCTCCTTATTTTGAAAAAATGCGTCCCCAAAGAAAATGTAGGAGCTCAATTAGATTCCGTAACAAAGATGCCTTTTTTTTCGGTGCATGATTTACTTTAGTAATTCTGACATATTAATTACTTCTTCAGCTGTCAAAAAGTGAAGAAGTCTACAGGCTGATTCTATCATCTCAAAAGTACAGCATAATTTAAAATGATGAAATTAAATTAGTTATCGGTTACAGTTTAATCATAAAATGAAGAATATGTATTAACGTGTAAGATACAATGATACTAAAAATGTATTATATCAAGATAGATAGTTACCTTATTTAATGCATTAATCACATAATTTAATATACCTAATGAATTGATTTAAGGTAAATCATTTCTATGTGAAACTAAATTTAGATCATTGCTAAAATTTTAATCATTTTATAAATTTTAAACTATCATTTTTAAAATTTCGTTCCTTTAAATCATATTTATCATTAGACATTAGTTATAAAAAAAGTTCAAAATAATTTACAAAAGTGCCCTAAATCCATGTTAATAGATTACTACATATATCATGAATCAATATATTACACTTTATGTGTATGCAGCATTTTCTTTTTAAAAATTATCATTTTGATTGAAGAATTAGAGAAAACTTTTTTGATTATGCAATCATTTCAACCATTATCTGGAGGTTTGGAATAAATTAAATTATTTTGAAAGGAAGATCATTTGCATTCAAAAACGGATAAAGTAAAATTACTTCTGAATACTCTAGAAGGGTTATTAGAAAGATGAAAGCATTAAATTCAATTACATTTAACTCGTTATTGACTTCGTAATCTGTCATCTTTTGAACGTGACTTTTAAACCTCTTACAGCATATTGTTTTTACTTTTACATAAAAGTTTAATTTAAATATTAAAATTTAAATTTAGTATCATGTACGTTGTAATAAAGGAATTATATTAACATATTACATGTAACTTTATAATTAGGTGCTAAACCATTTCATTATAATTTTAGATGCATGATCCAGTACAATATGCATAATATATTGATTAATTCATGTCTACACGCAACTTCTATTATTTATTTCAAATTCAATGCCATGAAATCGTGATGATTATTATTTTTTTGGTGGCATATTGTTATTTTTTTTTAATATAAAACTTAAATTTAAACATTAAATTTAGTACCATGTATGTTGTAACCCTGGAATTATATTTATAATGAGATTAATGTAAAATGATTACATAAAATTTAATGTCTATTTGTAATAAGATATTATTCATTTTGTTATCATTTTAGACGCATAATCCAGTTCAATATGCATAATATTTTAAATAATTCGAATCTACTCGAAAATTTTATCACTTATTTAAAATTATTGGTACTACTCTGTTATCCCGTCGACCAATTTCGCCAAATTATATAAATCGCCAAACTAATAGCCAAATCATACATACTGACTTAATTTTTATTTGAAATAACGAAAAAAACAGATAATTAGTAGAATATTAATAAAAATTCAAATGAAAAAAACAAAATAAAAATCACTCAGTGACATTTTAAACACGTGAATCGTATTTAATGTCCTTGAATGTGACATGACATTCACGATCATCCATTATTGGCATTTAATCTAATAATTTGGCGATAATTTTTTGGTCGAGAAGATAACCTAGTAGTACAAAATTATTTGTCGTGATATCGCGTAAGATATAATTATTTCCTGTGATACTTTCAGCAGTGTGCGTTATTTTATATTCTTTTTGTGCTGAAAGAACAAAATATGATAAACTTCGAAGAAATACGGAATTTAAAAATCTAAGGTATAAATTTACAAAGTTAAAGACCACAGAGTACACCTCCATTATATTAAATCACGTTTAATCAGTAACCATTTTAAGGAAAGCCAGATCCCATTCATCAGTGCGAAAAAAAAAAAATGAAATAAAATAAAATAATTTAATGAAGAAAAAGAAGTTTAAAAAAGGACTAAGGAAAAAAATGGTTTAATGAATTACCTTGACTGTAGTCGCGAGTACTAAGTAAAAGGACGACCAAAGCTATAACATAATAATTTATATTGAAAGAAATGACGTACTTGACAGGAATTAAACTAAAAAATGGCTACCATTACGTACGGCCACTTCACACAAAGTAGATAAAAGAGGTCCTGGTCAAATCTTTCAAAAATGATATACATGAAACAAAATCTAGATGACATTTTTAAAATAGTTTTATTTCAACCGATGGTTGAAATAAAAAAAATCTTTGCTAAGACGTTTATCAAATTTCTGTTCCCTAACATAATTTCCATGCTTTTTCGACGTATATCTCACCACACATTTCGTCTGACCAAAGAAGGTGAAGCCATATTCAAAAAATTTTATGTTATACTTAGGGCAAAAATTGTGAGTGTGCTTGGGTGTAAATTTTATCTTAAAAAGATCTCTAACGATTTTCACAAATTCTTGTATTTCACCATTTTTGGCACGAGAATATAAGAATGCGAGGCCACATGTTCGAGAAATTTCGATTAGTGGGGGCATTTTTGTGTCATTATGTGTCAAACCAGATTTATCTAAAAATGGCTCTAACGATTTTGACCAAATTTTCTACTTTACCGTTTTCGATTAGAAGACCATTGGGTTACCTCTCATGTTAAAAAAAATAAATAAAAATGTATCTTTTCTTCGGTCACTATGGGTCACGAAAATTTTCAATACAGAATTTGATTGTTTTGTTCATAGAATAACTTTTCTATATTGTCTTCGAAAACATTTTATAATTAATTACAAAATTAAGTAATTGCCATAAAGAATGCTGTTTGGACTAAATTGCATCTCAGGATGAAACTTTCTTTTAAACGAATGAAAATAAAGATTTCCAGATTTTGATCATACATCGCAAAACTTCTCCATATTTTTGCTTTTAATGCAATATTTTCTTTTTTTCTGTTTTTAGATTAATTTTGACCTTCATTTTTGTATCATGACGTCAAAATACAAGCAAAATAAGAAAAAAAAATGAAAGCAAATACAAAGATATCTGTGATCACATTTTCTAACTAATTTCTTTTCATTCTTTTGAAAAAAAAAAAAAAAAAAAAAAAAAAAACGAAATCATGAGAAGTATTTTAGTGCCAGCCGCATTACTATGCTATAATTACTTGATTGAAATTGAAATTTTAAAATAGTATTGAATTATAAAATGCATCCAGGAATTTATAATGCCAGATTACACTGTATATTAAACGAAATACAGAAGTCAATACATATGTATATTTGCAAAATACGAAATTCTGAAGATCTTATCAGTTTTATATTTCATTCAGTTTCATATAACATTTCATATTTCATATAATTTGTAATGCAAAATTGTTTTGCATTTTTAATTTACAAATTTTAGTGTCTTTTTTATAGTTTAATACTTAAAACATATGATAATCAAATATAATATAGAAAATTTAAATTAAAAAGTTTGACGGTCTCGCACATTAGAAAAATAATTCAATGTACATTATTTAATAAAGAATTCAACTTACTGTATACATGATCGTATGCTAAAGATTCGTATAGCTTTTCAGTCATGGCTCATTCGAAGAATTGTTTCATATACATAAATGCATGAAAGTGTGATACGTTTTGTTAACTATAGACGAATTTATGAATAATTAAAAAGTAATAATACATAATTTAAATTTTTCAAGAAGAAATTTTTAAAGAAAAATCTCACCTGAAAAAGTATTTAAACTAATTACTTTTATTAAAAATTGCAAAATGATATATTTGTATTTATATTTATTTATATTTTAAAAAAGTAATTTACATGATTATCTGGTTCACCTAAACGAAAAAAAATAATGAGTTATTAACGTTATCAGAATAATGTGTTTGCTATATTATTATTGGAAGTTCTTTACGATTAAAAATGATAGTAGAGGAATTACACAATTTTGACTCATTTAAAAAAATATTATTGATTTCAGAAAAAAAACCTATTTGTTGAAGTTTTGTAAATTGCAAGAAAACTCGTAAATTTTTGCACAAATTAAAAACAAAACAAAACAAAACAAAATTATTTTACTGAAAGAATTCACAGGAAAAAGTATTTAAACTAATTAAACTTCATTTTAAATTGCTTATAAGCCTACATATTTTTAATTTTTAAAACATAACTTTTAAACTTTTGTCTGTGATGCTTAAAATAATAGAAATTAATGTGATATTAACACTGTAAATATATCTGGATCACTATCTTATTAGTGGAAAAACTTTTCTATTAAAAATAATCACATCTTAACTATTTTTTAACAGTCATATTAAAACTGATGAATCATGTACCGTGCTTGAAAATTCCTTTCATGTTCAAATATATATAATTAAAATGCTTTTGTTTCATATTTTTGATTGAAAAAATTAAGTTCGAATTTAAGTATTCTGCATATTTTACAAAAATGAATAATGCATGTCGCTAAATTTATACTAAATTATCTTAAAATAGTTTTCTAATTAAAATATATATTCAGCCTTAATACATAAAAATTCAAATACGAGCACTTTGCAATCATTAAATGTGTAGAACAAAACTTTTAGGATATTGTAAGTGCATTAAATTTTTTTACCATCAGACATTCTTTAAAATATTGATAATTTTCGTCTTCAAATTTACATAATTCATGTAAGTAGGAAGTAAAAATTTTGGAATGGATTGACTATTTAAGTTAAAGTTAATTCCTAATGTGTCATTAAATAAATCACCAATAATATGCAAGTTTTGATGTCATGTAAATTTACACAAAGTGCATTATAATTCATCAAAATTTCATTTAACAAATCTTAAATTATACTTTAAAAAACTTGGTTTTCGAAATGTATGTCAATATTTTCTTTTTTCTTCAAATATGAACCCATAAAATTGATATCTAAACAAGTTAGATGTGCCAAAAACTTTCTTCTATCTCATGTGTAAACTTTAATATCTTTTAAAAAATAGTTACGCATGTTAATGCTTTAATAACTGTAATTCAATACTATAACAACTTTGATTTTCCTCTTAAATTTCTGCTTCAGTAAATTAATCGGAGTAAAAACGAGTTTCCCTCCCTGCACGAGCCGATAGACAATAAAATGATAGGCACACATATATTTATTTTTTTAATTTAGGGAGGACCTACATGCCATACCCAAATATAATCATACACAAAAATTTTAGTTCAGTTCTATGCATAACTACACTTTTTGATGGTAAAATAATGAAAAGGACACATACATCTTGATTATAGCGCCCCCTTACAGTGGATTTTTTTCAAATTCAGGGGGAACCTACTATCCATATCCAAACACTTGCACATAAAAAATTTCATTCAATATTATTCATAACTTCATACACTTTTAAGTTGTACAATATTAATATCGGTATTTAAGCGCTTCCTTCGGGTGGATTTTTTTCAAATTCAGGGAGGACCAACTAGCCATAGCCATACCAAAAAAATTGGCTCAATTCGATGTATAACTTTATAGACTTTTATGTTGTACAATATTGAAAATCGCATATAAATCGCTCAAAAAATGGTTCAATTCTATGCATATCTGCATATACTTTTTGATGGTAGAATGGCGACATAGGACACACAGACAAACATTTTGTAAAAAAACATGTTTTTTGGAATCTCTGACCCCTAGAACGTATAAATCCATCGAAAACCGAAAGTTGAAAAAAACTTCGATTAGAATATTTCCTAATATTGAAGGTAGAAGAAAGTAAAAATGTAGAAATGCTTAAAACGGAACTGCCTTAACATTTTCTTATTTAAAATTTATTTTATATTTAAAAAATAAATGAATAAAAGAATAAATAAATAAATAAATAAATAAATAAAAGAATAAATAAATAAATAAATAAAAGAATAAATAAATAAATAAATAAAAGAGATATAAAATATGTATTTAATGATGCATAATTCAATTTATCGATACTCGAATTTGCAGAATATGCATAGAATAGTAATAAAAAAAATTTGCTTCTTACTGATTTGCTAAATGCAAGTGAATTCGTGAATTTATATAAAAACTACAAGGAAAAAAAAGCACAATTTAGAAATTTCAATTTGTTTTACTTAAATGAATAATCACACGAAAAAGTTTTTAAACCAATTAAATTTCATTTGAAATTTGCTTAAAATTCTTCATGTTTGTATTTTTAAAACATAATTTATATCTTTTGTCTGTGACCTTAAACTAATATAACACTTATAAGCACTGAAAAAATAATAGGATAACTATCACTTTTAGTGGAAAAGCTTTTCAATTAAAAAAGGACTACACTGTAACTATAATGTTTTTCTCTAAAATATCTCATTAAAACTAACGCATTGTGCATTATGTTTGAAAATTCCTTTCATGCTCACCGATATTTAATTAAAACGCTTTTATTTATTATTTTATAGAAAAATTACTTTCGAATTTAAGTATTTTGCATGCCTTGTAATAATGAATAATGCATATCGTTAATTTAATACTAAATTACGTTAAAGTAGTTTTCTTATTAAAAATTATGTTGAGTATAATACAGAAAGATTTAATTACAAACATTTTCCATTTATTAAATGAGAAGAACAAAACTTATAGAATATCTTACATGCATTTGATTTTTTTTTAAACATCAGACCATTTTTAAAATTAAATTTTCATCTTCAAATTTACATAACTCGTGTGCGTGTGAAGTAAACGTTTTAAAATGAATTAAATATTTGATCCAGCTATGAAGAACATAAAGTTATCTCGTAATTCATCATTTAAAGGAAAGTAATAGAATGTAAATTTTTATTGTACATAAATTAACACAAATACATAGTAATATATTAAAATTTAACAAATTTTAAGTTATGCTTTAAACATTTTGATTTTTGACATCTATGTCAATATTTCCATTTCTTTCATATACTTATCCGTGAAAATAATGTATGCTGAAATAGAAATGCATTAATATTATCTTATTTAAAATTTATATTTGTATTAAAAATGGTATGAAAACGAGATTTGATATGTGTTTAATGATGTATAATTCGACGTATCGAAGTTCTTGATCCATCAAATTTGCAGAATATGTGTAGAATTATAAAAAAAGTAGCTTTTAATGATTTGCAAAAACTTCAATTTATTTTATTGAAATAAATAATCACGATAAAAAGTAATTAAACCAATTTAATTACATTTAAAATTCCTTAAAATTCTACATATTTTTATGTTGAAACATATCTGCTTAGTTTATATATTTTGTCTGCGACACATAAGATAATAAAAACAAATGTGTTATTAACACTATAAAAATATTTGGTCATTATATTGTTAGTGGAAAAGCTTTTCGATTTAAAAAAAAAAAACATAGCATAGCCTTTTTTATTTGTTTGTTGTTGTTTTGTTTTAAATTGTCCTATTAAATCTAACAAATTGTGTAATTTGTTTGAAAATTATTTTTATACTCACAGGTATTTCATTAAAATGCATTTATTTTTTATTCTTTTTGTAGGAAAAATATGTTCGAATTTAAGTATTGTGCATGTCATGTAATATTAAATAATGCATATCAATAAATTAATACTGAATTACCTTAAAGTAGTTTTCGAATTAAAAACTAGTTGACCCTTAATACAGAAAGGTTCAGTTACGAACGCTTTCCATCCATTAAATGTGAAGAGTGAAAATTTTATAATATCGTAGATGCATTAATTTTTTTTAACCATCAGACATTTTTTAAATGTTGATAATTTCCGTTTTTAAATTTACATAATTGGAGTGCGTGTAAAAAAGAAATATTAGGACATATTTAACATTCAATCCAACTATGGAAATGTGACACTTAATACTTAATACGTAGTTAAATGAATATATGTATTATGTAAATTTGATGTAATGTAAATTTACACAAGTGCATAGTAATTTATCTAAATATCACTTAACATCTTTTGAATTATGCTTTAATCTTTCTAACTTTTGTCAGTATTTTCGATTCTTTCAAATACTAACGCATAAAAATAATACCTAAGAAACTGCAGAAATGCTTCTGTTTAAAACAGAATTGCGTTTACATAGGAAACCATTATAATTTATATTTGTATTTTAAAGATAGAATAAAAAAAAAAACAGAATGAAATGTATGTTTGAAGATTTATAATTCGTTGTATCGAAATTATCGACACATGGCATTTCCAAAATATGTGTAAAATATCCAAATAAACTAATTTTTTTTTTTAATTTTGGGGGGTCTATTTGGTTCAACAAATATCGGAATAATGATGTTTCAACTGTATATATAGTTCTGCTTATTTTGAATTATTTAAGCTCGAAATACTAAACTGGAAGAAAAAAATATATAACACAAAAAAACTCCTGTTACATACAATATAACTATACTTCACTACAATATAAATATACTTCACTTCAGGAATAATGCTATAAGTATAGATATTGACAAAACCTCTGCATGTGTCATTATACTACCACAGAAAATGCGAAGTGATGGTACAAGTAAGACGACCAATCTCAAAAGGAATGTTTTCTTTTGTGAATACTTGAAAAATTGCATGTATATTCGTGTAAATTTTATAGTATATGTGTATATATATATATGCTTAGTTTATTTCTTAATGGGAAGAACATTCGTACTTATTTGCTTTAAAAATCACAGAATAATCCATGAAATAATTGAAATACAACATCTGTGTGATAAGTACCTAGCATTGATAAGAAAAGCACTTTTTTATGTCAAAAATGTACTTTAATTCTCAGCATAATCTTCTTTTAGTTTGGTATATTTAGCCCAATGTCTAATAATTGTATCCTCTCTGAAAATATTATTTCTCTAACCCTTCAAAACAGGCATTTGTTTTAGCAAAAATATCACCGTTAGAGCTATTTTTTTCCAAAAAGTCATTTCTTCATATTTAAAAATAGAAAATAGTGCTAAATCTGGCAAATAGGGTTGATGCAGAATAATTTCGTTTCCAGTTCATGGAATTTTCCCATGTCGATGACACAGGTGTGCACAACTGCTATATATTTATGAGAAAATGCGCTTTACAAATTTCAAAGATGTTATGATCTTCTTTATGCTATATGTTCCTCTTTTACAACATGATTGAAACGATTAAATTAGTTGTCATAATATTCTCCATATCGATAAGAATTATGTCGCATTAATCCCAAAACAATTTGCCATGAATCTGTTCTCAGATATAATCGCTTAACCTCTCTTAACCAGTTTATTTATTTATATGTTCATTTTTGTGTGTGTGCACGGTGGCCAGGAAAAACCTACTATTCCTTTGTTTCTGGTACATTATGATGAACCCGTGTTTCGAGTACAGTTATGATTTGATGCTAAAAATTATTTAGTTTGCTATTTAACTTCTCCAATCAATTTTTTGAAATTGTCACACGAATGTGTGATACAATGAGAATACGAATGTGAGAATACAAGATTATATATCCTTTCAAAGGATAGATATTGTATTTGATACTTACAAGCAGTTGTCAATAAAAATAAAAGAACGAAAACTATGAACTGCTGGTGATGTTATAAAAGTTATGTACTCTTAGACAAACAGTACGAAAATGGAAGCAGATTTTATCTGATAAGGAGGACAAGAAAGAACTTACGCATTTCATTTCTGAAGAATTGCAAAATGAACATTATTTGAAATAGTTGAATACACAAGTGCTGTACGTTATCTACGGAGAAAAATATTATAAATTCAAGAAATAACTAGTTGAAGAATCCACTAAATTGACATGCTTCCAAGAGGCGGTGGTACACAGTTCATATTTTGCATACACCATGCTTGAAATGCAGTCACTGTCAGTGCAGTAAGCGCTTTTGCAGACAAGGGAAAATGGTGAATCAGAACACAAATTTTGGGATGCGCTTAAGGCGTTTGATACTGAAGCTGATTTATCAGAGGAAACAAAAAAAACGGCTTGAATCGCAATTTTACCATCTCTATTATGGAAAGAAAAATACTCAAGCATCAAGGAATCGCTCTATATGTTATATATTTTTCTGTAAAACAAAACGTCTGGAGTCACATTGCCTTTTGTCATGTAGTAATACACTCTACTTATAGGTAATGCAAGCCAATTACCACGGTCTTGTTCGGAAGAATTGCCTACAGACCGATCGTGATCTTCCATATCCATATAAATATGGTTGGATTTTTGAACAGATAGTGAAGGAAAAGGCTTTCTAGAGATCGAGTGGAATAGCAGTCATCTTGCTCCTGAAGGTGCTTTGGAACTGGTGTCATATTTTTGCTTAAGAACATGTGCCACACTATTATGTGAGTGTCTATTTAGTAATCTAATGTACAAGCATATGCAGATCATTATGAACTGTTCTATGACGACTGAAGTTATTTGGATACAGGAATGTGAACCAATCATGATAGAAGTGCAGAAGACTAAGATTTCTGTTATTTATTAACCCGTTCGTGTCCAACATCTTTTACAAGAATTTAATTCAATTGACACCCCTTTTTGTCAAACAATTAAATTTAGCATAGCAAACAAGAGAATGTCTTAATTAAAAAAGGAAAATTATACCTTTTTATATTATAAAGAAAAAAAGCGATGGAAGCACGTTTTGAAGTTGCATAATGCACCCGTGGTCCCGAAAGTGTTAATTCTTAACAAACTAATTACAATAGTTTCACTAGTACTACTTTTTTCTTGAATTGCTGTGAAATCCACATGAAAATAATATGTATTGAAATACAAAACAAGATTTCTCAATCATCCATCGCAAATGGCTTTTGATTGGTTTATCCAGTTGAAAATGCTAATAATAATATTGAAATAAAATCTTAACAAATGTATAATTTGTACAACGTTATATATTCAATAATATTTGTTCTCTGCATTTTTTCCTTGAAATTTGTATATGTGGTAACGGTTAAAAAGAAAAAAAATCATTTGTATCTATGATAGATGGCGCTCATTTTTTCAATATGGCGTCTATAAGCTACCACAAATTTAATACTATCATCATAAAATGAACTCCTTGGACCATTGTGAATCGAAAAAGGTATATATCACCAAGTCCCCAGATATGAAACCAAAAACCCTAATTTTGGCTTCTGGCTCAACGACTATTGTGCGCTTTTATAGCTGCAGGCAGATCTAAGCAATATGGAATTAAGTTTAATGCGTAAGAAAATAGAAAAAAACATAATGGAAAATTTCATATGATTTAAGAAAAAAATACAATAAAGAAGTGCATCTATATAAAAGCTGACTGAATTTAATTACAACCGTATATCTTAAAGTTCGTTATAAAACTAAAATTAATGTATTATTTAAATATGTTATTAATATTGATATTTTAGAATTATAACCTGTAAATGTAAATGTATGAATGTATCTCATCATTAAATTCTTAAAACATTTCAAGAATAATAAATTTATTTTCAGAATAAAAATAATTTTTAGTCCTTCCAATACAGTTTTTTTCGTAAAATAATGTACATATGGTAATAAAATATGTATTATTTCTCCCTTCAGACTCATCATTCAAACTTGACGTTTCCTAGT
This sequence comes from Maratus speculifer, assembly GCA_964019185.1. Classification (NCBI taxonomy): domain Eukaryota; kingdom Metazoa; phylum Arthropoda; class Arachnida; order Araneae; family Salticidae; genus Maratus; species Maratus speculifer. The sequence goes on from OZ025289.1 coordinate 240,393,060, forward strand.
AGCCTAGAAAGAACTAAATGAGATATACAAGATGTTACAAGCAAAAGGTTTTAAAGAAGTCGCCAAGTCTTCAAAACAAAGGTTATCATTATTTATTAGAACATTCATGGCAGTAATGGATAGCACCGTTAGTGTTTTAGAAAGCTTTCAGAATTGTTCTAATAGATAATTTCAAACAACTTCGGGGACTATAAACGCAAAATAATAGTTAAAAATTTGAAAATCTGCTGAAAAGAGCCTTTTTCATGAAGAATTCGCTTAGAACATAATGCATTAAATATTTTTATTATAAGTAAAAGATTTTTTTTTATTTTAATTTTGTTGTATAGGTAGTTTTTGATATTTTTTAATAATAAATACGAGTACTACTCTGTTATCCCGTCGACCGATTTCGCCAATTTACACAAATCGCCAAATTAATAGCCAAATTATACATATTGCCGTAATTTTTATTTTAAATTATAAAAAAAACCAAATAATTAGTAGAACATTAATAAAAATACAAATAAAAAGTCGAAATAAAAATCACTTAATGACGTTTTTTAAACACGTGTATCGTATTTAATGTCATTGAATTGACATTCACGACCATCCATTATTGGCATTTGATCTTATAATTTGGCGATAGTATTTTGTTCGACGGGATAACAGAGTAGTCCCTAAAATGTTAAAAAATTGCAAATTAAAACTGTAAAAGGGAAAAAAAATCTGATTACTTTTAACATCTTTAGCAGCAGTAACTCAGCAATAATTCTTAATAGCAAGTGTAATTGGTGAAATTCCGGATTCTTTTCATGAAAACATTACTTTTTCTCTGGTTATACGTTCTTTCCTCATTAAAATAAACACGGTTTATTACAAAAAACTTTCTGTTTATGTGTTAAATTTTCATCGCTTTTGCGACATTATACTTTACATGGTAATTCAAAATACATTTCTTTTCCTTCAATTTGTTAACGCTCTTTTATAGGACTTTGGAAAAAAGAAACAAATCGCGTAAATATGTAACACCTATTATGTTACCCAGACATTTGAAATTTAGCGATTATTCTTTAAGTAATTTTCAAGATATTCAATAACACTTCTAAAATCGAACTTGACCGGTGACCTCTGGCTAAATAGTGTATTTATGTCCGATATGGAGCAAATCATTCTTTCAAATCTTGCGTAATATCCAGAGTTTATTTGTAGATTTCCATCAGCAAAGTCCAAACGGAAGAATATTTTGAAATAAATCTGTACCCATGAAATTAAAGTAAGGTACCCTGGGGTAATAACGCCACGTTAAGGTTCTACCTATTTTCACGGCTCAGTTTTAGTTTGTATTTTTCAAACAAATATAGGATCTGATACAGCAACTCATTGACTATCTATATAAAATAAAATAATTTAACAGATAAGTATTCATAAAATGTAATGGCGTTTTTTCTTGACCAATGCTATTTGGCGTTATTACCCACCTATATGGGTAATAACGCCATGCAAGCAAAACTATGAAATAAGATGGAATAATTCCATGTAGATTGCCCAATTCTAAAAATACAAGCTCTACAAACTTAGAAATTGACAAATTTCATTCTAAGCTATTGAAAATGTTCAATTTTTTGTGAAAGTGTAAGAAAAATAAAGGTGTGGTGTGTGTGGAGGGGGGAGGGGGAGGATGAGGCAAAAGAATATCAGACCATGAGCTTCTTTTTGCTTGAAAAAGACCGCTTAAACAGAAATATGAGAAATATTGCACAGTTTTAACTCTGTTTATTTGAATCAGTATTTAGGATGTAGCTCGGCCACTGTAGGGAATCAACCCGGCTATTAATGTCAAGGATTGGCGTTATTACCCCGTTATAGTTATTGCGCAGTACATTTTAAATTACATATTATCTCGAGAAGATATCCAAAATCTTCAACAACATTTTAAAAGTACAAGAAATGCACTACTAATTTATGTAATTAACAAAGTATTTCCGGATAAAAAGATAGTCTTCACATCACAAAACGCATCTCGCAAATTTTAGATCAAGCGTTAATTTTAGTTGTTTGTAAAAACAATAAGACCTAAAAATGAAACAAATTAACTTGAAGATGTTTTTTGCGATTTATATGACTCAAAACCCTTCTGCACAGAGCACATGAGTGTCATTTACGTGATTCTTTCATAATTATGCAAAATATAAGCACTTGGCGTTATTACCCCGCCTGGCGTTATTACCCCAGGGTACCTTACTTAAACTGACAGAAGCAAGCAATACAGACAGCACACTATAGATAAGCAACTATTGATACTTCTGTTGCTCCCGGACGGTGTATAATGTGTGCCTTATGAGTATTATTTCCAAAGTCTCTCTATGATAGCCTTTTCTTCCGATTGAATGGGAATATACGAGGGTTGTTAATTAAATAGTAGCAACTTAACCTTAAAACTCGCAGAAGGCGGACATGCGCAAATAGGTTATGGGAGCGGTGAGGTGGTGCTGTTGTCGGTGTGTAGAATGCAAAAAACAGTCTATCTGCTTACAAGGGTAGTTGTTGTGTGATGTTAAAGTGAGGAGTTTCGTTTCTATCGCTCTAAAGCATGTTTTCAAAATTTGATGAGCGGTCGTGGCTTAAAATCGAGATTGCCAGCCGCAAAAATGCAAGAGAATGCTATCGGGGATTAGTGGGAGCCTGTGGCACAAATGCTTTACAGTATAGGACGGTAGCACGATGGGTTCAAGCATTTCGTTCGGGTCGGAATGAGACTGCGGATTTGAAACACACAGCTCGGCCCTCCATTTTTTAAAGAGCAGATTGACATCCTGAGCGGTCTCCTTACCGCATACCGCCGCGCCGATGGACTGTCTGAGAAATATCCTTAGAGGTTGGTCTGAGTCTGACCTTTTGAAAACATGGTTTAGAGCAATGGAAAGGAAACTTCTCACTTTAACGCCACACAACAACTACCCTTCTAAGCAGATCGCCTGTTTTTTGCACTCTACACATCGACAACAGCGCCACCCCACCGCTCCCATATCCTATTTGCACATGCCCACCCTTCTGCGAGTTTTAAGGTTAAGTTGCCACTTTTTAATTTACAACCCTCGTATTATCGACACATTGAAAGATAAAAAAAAACGTTAAATAGATTTTTTGAAATTTTTAAAACCACGTAATTCCTTAAGGGTTAATTTAAATACCCAGAAACTCTTTTATTAATCTGTCACAAATTCTTATTTATGCGCAGACTAACATATCTGTGAATGATTTAAATAAAATATTTTTTTGTTTGTATTATTTTTAAGGATGGCGAATTTGATAAACTGTGCAATGAACAAAGTGTAAATAATCGAAAAGGGATTTTGTTTGAATGTGTGTGTGTGAGAAGAGTTAAAATTGGTGAGTTCTTCCAATCTCTTTTTCACCCAGATTTTTAAATTTGTGTGATTTTTCATTTGCGGTCAATTTTAAGTACTATGAAATAAATGCATTAGAATATAGTTCGAGAAATACAGTGAAATATTTAATATGATTTAAGGGAAAAAATAGGATAGATGAAATTGCCTCTATATAATAGCTGATAAATTGTGATCACAACTGTATATTACCTGAAAATTTGTTAGAAAATTAAAATCAATGTATTGTTTTTGAGATTTTGCAGGCATAAATTTTAGAAGTAAATGTTTAATTGAGTCTCAGAAACGAATTCTTAAAACTTCACAAAAACACACTGTAAAAAAAGAAAAAAAATCCGTTCAGTTTACGGCAAAAACTGCTGACAGCGATGTTGTTTGTCGTAAAAATTGCAGTAGAATTAGATATAACAAAAAAAATTACTTATATTTTTACTGCAATTTTCACATCAAAAACTGCTGGCAACATTGCTGTCAGCACTTTTTCCCGTGAATTTAGAGGATTTTTTTAATAGTGTAATAAAGTTCTTTTCAGAATAAAGATAATTTTCAGTCCTTCAAATAAAGTTTTTTCTTCGTAAAATAATGTACAAATGGGAATAAAATAATGCAATATTTCTTTCTTTTATATCCTTCAGACTCATCATTCAAACTTACGTTTCCTGGTAATCTACGAAGGACTAAATGTTATATACAAGATGTTACAAGCAAAAGGTTTAAAAGATGTCTCCAAGTCCTTCGAAAAAAGGTTACCATTATTTATTAGAACATTCATGAAAGTAATGAATAACAGTGTTAGTATTTTAGGAAGTTGTCAGAAATCTACTAATGTATAATTTCGAACAACTGCGAGTAAGACAAACGCAAATTAGTACTTATAATTTTTTAGAATATCTTAAAAATCATTTTAATTAGAAATTTTCTTAGCACATAATACAATAAATATTTTTCTTATAAATGAAAGCTTAATTTTTTAAATTTTAATTTTACAGTGTAAGTAGTTTTGCTATTAAAAACTAAGTTAAAAAAACTGTAAATTAAAACTTTAAAAGCCAGAAAAAAGTCTGACTACTCTTAATAACTTTAACCAGCAGTAACTTAACAATAATTCTTAATAGCATGTATATTTATCTGTCAATTGTTTCACCGAACTTTCTGTTAATATAATCTGTTTTGACTAAGCATACAATATTCAGAATTATGTTTTAGTAAATATATAAAGTTGTTTAAATTTATTTGTAATTACACTTATGATTAGATATTATAAATTATAATAACTATTATAAATACTAAAAAATGTTGAAAGAATTATTTAAGAGAAATTATTTTTGGCTCAAATGCTGCAGACAGCAAAAAAGACAAATGGACCACAAAAAGTAGTAAAAAATCACACTTTAATTGGTATAGTTAAATAGCGTAAAGTGAGGTAACTATGACCAGGTTGTAATTCTTTTCACAACCTAATGGAAAAAACTGTGTATGGCAAAGTTTTGCTTCACGTTTAGTTATTCACCTCATAATGTATGTTTCATTTTCGATATTTCTTATAACCAGTCTCAAGCATTTTTGAGTTCCAAATAGAAATTTGAACAAAGTCTACCAAAAATGTTTACAAACGGATTTGTCAGTTTGGTGTTCTAATTACCCGAAACATATGTGTGACAAAAAATAACAATGTAATGTAAATAAAGTAGTCATAATCTTCCTGACCCTAACATGAAGTTTATCACTTTAATTATGGCGTTGTTTCTGTGGATACCAGTTTTATCATTCTCTAAGCATTCTCTAGTTTATAAAGAAACATTCCTCAAATAAAGTTCATCTAAATTCGTATTACGTTGTTGTTTACACACTGTAAAACGTTTGTGTAACATTACTCCATAAATCTGGTGGCAGCTTTGCTTCCATTAGTATTATGGTGTGATTTTTTTCCAATTGATGTGATTGGTGTGACTTAAACATGTGTTGCTAATATGTTAAACCGGTATTATTAGTTATTCCACCATTAACTTGGTGGTAGCTTAGCTGCCACCAACTTTATGGAGTAATGTTACACAAATGTTTTACAGTGCATCAAAGATGTACGAAAAAACACCAAAGTATATTTTTGCAATCATTCATGCATAATTTTAGCCATCTTGTGAAACTCTTATTTATAACAACATAAAATTCATATTTTGCTTTGCTCTCTCTATTTGAATAGTGTTGGACTGGGGCATTGTTTTTAAGTTAAATTAGTTTTTTCAAAAGCACCGTTCTGTTACCAGAATCTGACTAATGGGCATTCGGAGCAGACAAAACCTCTGATTTGCGGAACCCACAATGAGAGATATATGTCATTCGTTGAAAGGAAGATAAAAGACAAAAAATACATAAGTACCATTCAAAAGTGACCAATATCCTCTTTTTTTTCAAATTAGAAGCTACCTTCTCTCTTTCATCTGGTTCCTTATGTTACACGCCCCACCAGTCTCCAAGAGGTTCTGCCCTCGAAACTCGTAGACGGTAGGTGCTGGGTTCGAGATCAATCGCTACCGTCGTGCGTCGGTCTAACCGTTCGGAGTTTTCCGTGGTTTTCTTCGAACCTTGGGTTCTGTTGCGTAAATAAGGATTAAGATGCTTTAGAAAGATCCCGACGGAGTGCACTCCCGCCCCTTAGGAGGTATATCCTTCGTTTGGATAATTGGCTGACCTTAAAACAAAACAAAAATCTTTACGTTGCCCCTCATTTCAAAATTCTAGTATTTATAAATTTATTCTAAATTATCAAATACTCTACTGCATTCCAAAACTTGGTAATGTCTGTCCAGAATATATTAACAAAAGGATAAAGAGATAAAAATACGCAATACACAATAATTTAAACAAAATACAAGAAAAAAAATACATATGTAGTTGACAAAATCGTCTTTTTTTTCAAATTAGGTGCTACCTTCTCCTGTTTCCTTTCCTTCAAATTTTTGAATTCTTTCAGAGTTCGAAAGCTACACTGTTTTCGGTGAACATAGGCTATAATCAATTAAAAGGATCAAAATAAAACTCCGGATAAACGGATGAAAAGCAATTTGAGAAATTAAAAATTACCTGACATCTTAGACACATGACAATCACCGAAACACATATGAAAATCGTAACTATGAAAAAAAAAAAAAACTTTTTTGGTCCGACTTGATATAAAAGCGTGTGTTTTAATTTTAAAAATTATTTAGTAATTATTAAAAAAGGAAAAGAAATGCTGAGACGCGAATTAATTAAAATTAAAAACAAATCACAAAACGATTGTTTTGGAGTTTTCAAAAAAAGTTATAACAGATAGGAAATATTTTAAAGAGTAGAGAGCATAAAATATGGAGTGGGGTGATTTTTTTTAGGGGGAGCGATCAAACATTTAAAATTGTAACGTTTCTACTTTTTCAAATGCGGACTTAGCACTAAGCCCAGGGATAAATATTACTTATCTATACTAATATTATAAAGAGGAAATTTTTGATTGGCTGTTTGTTTGTTTGAATTGAATAGGCTCCGAAACTACTTGACGGATTTGAAAAATTCTTTCACGTTGGAAAGCTACACTATTTCCGGTGAATATAAGCTATTGTTGCCAATTAAAATGATCAAAATAAAACGCCGGATAAACTGATCAAAAGCAATTGGAGAAATTAAAAGTTACCTGACACCCTAGACACATGACAATCACTGAAACACATATGAAAATCGTAACTTTGCAACAGCAACAACAACAACAACTTTTTAGTCCGACCTGATATAAAAGCGTGTGTTTCAATTTTAAAATTATTTAGCAATTATTAAAAAAGGAAAAGAAATCCTGAAACGCGGATTAATTAAAATTTTTAAAAAATCATAAAACGATTTTTTTGGAGTTTTCAAAAAAGTTATAACAGATGGTAAATATTTTAATGAGTGGTGAGCATTAAATATTTGGCGGGGGTATTTTTTTAGGGGGAGCTGTCAAATATTTAAAATTGTAACGTTTTCTACTTTTTCAAATGCGTATTTTTCATTAAGCCCAGGGATAAATATTACTTATTTAATATAAAACTTTCAGATAGATTATAACTCTAATATAGATTTAAAAGAGTAGGGCACGTCCAATTATGGGTATGGAAGGCAATTATTATTTTTGGAAGAACGCGATCAAATATTTTGGATGCAGATTTTTCAGAGCCCAGAGACAATTACTTATTTAATATAAAATTTTAAAAGTACTTACTCCTATTTTCGAATAATAATTTCATTAAATATCTTTCTTAAGTGCAGAAACAGTTTTGTTGAGTTCTCCTCCTGGTGGTGAAATGTGAAACTGAAAAATTTCAGAACCACCCCCCCTTTTTTTTCCCTGCTAAACGGTACCGTAGGCAGGGGAGATTCGGTAAGATATTGGGTCTTTTTATGACATTTTGCAATAGAAATTTCAGGTTTGTTTTAGAATATAACTACAACGCCGGACGGCTCAGCTAGTTTTGTCCTAAATATTGAAATTCTCTATCGCTTTCCAAAACTTAGTTATATCTGCCTGGATCAATGTAAAAAGAAAAAAAATTCTTTGACGGTAACGACAAACGCCCTGGGTACTTAATTTCTGCAAAAAAAATGTCTCTACCAACCAAAAAATACTGTCTTTCATATCACTGATGAAAAGGGGCAAACTGTGTATTATATATATATAATAAATATCAAATTTAGGATTATTCACTACACCATAAGTCACCAAAAAATTAAGAAGTAAAAGATGGCCGCAAATAATGTTTGTCCAGGGTTGTAGACAGTATAAATTAGACACTGTGTGTTACGTTTTTGACATAATGTTAAATATAATTGCAAAAATAGTCAGTTTGTGTACGAAAATGGGCCAAAAATGTATTAAAAGTATCGTAATACAATTCGATCTCCATTTTTATACAGTAAAAATTTCACAATATAAAATAGCTAAAAGCGTACATACTTATATATCCCGAGGTGAACGCTATTTATGTATTCTATAGTAATTTCTTTTTATACTTTTTAAAAATTTTCATTTCTAATCTGTAGTCAATTAAAAGAATTTTTTAGTTTAAAAATGCCCCACATTCATTGTATCATGAGTTATCCATTTTCCTATATTTCTTTATGTTTCTTTATATTTATTTATAATACTGAGAATAACCGCAAATACTTTAAACATAAAAAATTGTATTCAGCTTTAAAAAAGAAGAGTTTAGACATTTTTTAAAGGGATATATGAAAAAGATCTTTTATACATATACTAACTTTGCGAATAAATATTTTGAGAGCAAATAATTTGTAAACATTTGAAATCAGTGAACGTGTTAGAAAATACATTTGCTTTTGTAACGTATGTATTCATGCCGAAGTCTTTGAACTTCCATATATTTAGCTTGCGCCATTAATTGCTGTACATTGGGTATTCACCGTAAAGTTATCGACTGCAATGAAAATTACCGTTCCATTCCTAATTTTGCTAAACATAACTTCCAAACGGGGAATTTTATTTTGTTTATCTTTCACAGGCGTAAATACAGAGAAATTTTATTTTAGAAAGGTTTTATGTTCCATAAAGACAACTATTTCTGTAGACTGTTATTTTCGCATGCAAAGTTAAACTACTTTTCTTGTTATGTTTTAAATATTAAAGGCTGCATTTCGCTATTATTATTTGTTTTTGAAATTTGTTAATGACTACGGAAATTTCCGTAATTATTTCGACCAGATAGTATATACAATTCGGCTTTCTATACAAATAATTACTTGGATAAACATTTACATATTTCGTTATATAAACTGCAAATATACGTATACTGCAAATACGTATACTACGATACTCCTTTCGGGTCCGATTTTTTTCCAGTTTGAGAAAAAAATTATTATTACTTTAATAATGTTAATCGCATCTATCTATCCAAAATGAGTTACTGATGTTTAAAGATTATTTCGTAGCGTGAAATGCAACAAATATTCTTATTTTGTGTATTATTCAATTTATATTTATATGATAATAGACTACGGAAGTGGTTTTGGAGACGTTTGGAAAATATCGTATTACAATACGGTTTGACAGATATTACAGCTTTCTAATGTTTGTTGCGTTCTGTCGCGCATGATTAGTTCAAAAAATCACTTACATCATAAATTAAAAATGTGAAAGTCATGTATAAAATGAAGGAATTGCCAAAGGGGCAAAGACAATTAAGTAAACTTTTAGTATTTTTGTTAATACTAAATGTCAAAACATAAATCAAGTCATAATAAGAAAGGCATAGACATGTACTTTCATTTCTATATGTAGAAAGCGACAAAATAACTATTAAGACAAAGTAATATTCGTTAATAAGAGACATGTACTATCAACAGTGCACCAGACCCGAAAGGGTTAAAAAGGAACTTTAAAATGTGGTGGTTAAGCAGCAGCCGATTTCTCATCCGTAATGTGAAATGAATGGACGTATGATGCATTCCCATGTTTAAAATACCGTCTCGGAAATTTAATATTTTCCTGTGTACTCTTTACAATGACACTTTTTCTAGTTTTTAAAATATTTCTAAAATATATACTTAATCTTATATGCAGTGTTCAAATATTACTTACAATTCATCAGTTTATAAAATGTAAAATATCCACTTAAGCATATGTTTTAGATATATTTTGACATTTAAGAAAAAATGAGACATACTTTAAGAAGAGTACACAGAAAAAAGTACTTAAAAATATTAATTTTCTGAGGACATATTTTGAATAAACAAATCCATAAAACGCCCATAGACTTAACATTACGGTAGGGAAATCGGAAGCTGAGTGACTAACACCCTTAAGGCATGCACTGAAACTAATTAATTAGAAATACATCAATTTAAACTTACTAATGCATAAAAGCAGGCTTATAAAATTTCACTATGAAAATTATAAACAATAAAAAATATGTTTCTTAAACAAAGAAAAAAAAAGCTAAATAATAAAAGTCTTTATTACTCCATTAATAACCACATAGAGCTAAGGCACACACAGGACATGTTTCGGAATATTAATTCAAACAACCCATCATCAGTCAACGTAAATATTTCTCCGTATGGATGAGAATGTCACGAATGAATAGTAACTCCAAACAAAAGAGCTTTCGAAGAATGCGACGGATTGCATTAGCTGAAGGTAAACTCAAACAAGTTTGAAATTGCATGTAAAGCGTAGCAAATGAGGTGCGTTCGTACGATAACGAAGTTTTTTTTTTTAAATATTCAGATCTTGCTGATATGGTAGACAGTACTTCGGATATAGTATAGTGATCAAAATCTTTGTGTTTCTGTAAATATGCAGGAAGTAATTTTTATTACACCTCAGCAACATATATCATATTTATAAAATGTGAAATAGTTTAACGTAATTAAAACAAGACCAAACAATGTTTCCTCGTATAGCATTATGTAGTGGAATACTTCTGTGTGGCTCTCTAATTTAATAATAAATATTCTTTGCATCACAAACTGTACAGAATGTATTTTTTAGTATATATATACTTCATAGGTTCATGTGAATTTTATTATGTTCGAATAAATATAACAGCATTAAAATGCATTTTAAACTTTTTTCCCATTGACGGTTATGTAACGGAATCTTTTTGATTGTCACTATAATTGATCTATGCATCCAATTTTCATAAAATTAAAAATGACTCGACAAATTTATACAATAATTATGTATTTTAAATTTCAAACGATCCGGTTAGGTAGTTTTTGCATTGTTATATGCGAACAGACAGACGGAGAGACGGACGGACTGAACGACAACTATAGGTGCTACGTATATACATAATTACAAACTCACCTAAAAACAGTGGGGCAAAAATAAAATAATCAGTGTTGAAAAATGTTAGAAAAAGAAAAGAACAGAAAGAAAAAGATTAAGAAAAAAAATGCACGAGACACAATTTTTACTAACTGATACACATAAATTACTTAATTAGTGATCAAAGTCTTCCTTTTTTTCAGATTTGCCACAAATTTCTACACTGTAAAAAAATATGTACAGTTACTAAGATGTTTCTAGTACATTTGTATTCCAAGAACTTTCCATGTGTTTGTTACAGAAAAACTCATATAACCTTCCTCGGTTACATGAAATTTTGCTGTTACCGTTAAATGAAATGTTACTGGAATACAAATCTACTTGAAAAATTGTAGTAACATTACATATTTTTTTTTTACAGTGTACTATTTTCTGTATTTCCGCTTCAAATTTTAATATTTTAATAATTTTATCCTAAGTCTCAAAATCCTCTACAACATTCTGAAACCTGGTTATAACTCCTTGGGCCGATGTGAAAAGAAAAATTATATATATTTAGGCGATAATGGCATTGGGTGATTAATTTGAACAAAAAAAAGGTCTCAACCAATCAAACTTTACTTACTGTCCGTACATTGCCAAGCTCATATCACTGCTGAAATGGGGACAATGTGTATATATACAAAAGTTTTCAAGTTTAGTATTATTCATAACAGCATAATTCACCAAAAGAAAAATAGAGGTAAGAAGGACCCCCAAATAATATTTTCCCATGGTCCGAGATAGTCTAAAACATGCTTTGTTTGATACGATTTTGACATAATATTATGTATACTTGTTAAAATTGTCAGCATGACTAGCAGAATGCGCTAAACAAAGTATTTAAAGTTTCGTAATACAATACTATCTGCATTTTTATTCAGTAAAACTGCATAATTTATAATCTCTAAAAGCGTACATTCTTAACTATTCTAAACTGTACACTATTTACCTGATCTTTTGTAATTTCTTTTTTACCTTTCAGAAAAATTCATTCCGAATCCGTTATTAATTGTGTGAGTTTTTTTTAGTTTTAAAAAAGTTCTACATTTATTATAACATTAACTATCAATTTTCTTATATTTATTTTCCTATATTTATTTTTAAAGTTGAGAATAACCACAATTATTTTAAACATAAAAAACCGTATACATCTTAGACATTAAAAATTTTTTAAAGGACTTTATGTACAAGTATTCTGTACGTAAACTAATTTAACGAAAAATATTTTCGGAACAAATAATTTTAGGCATTGTTCAGCGAAAGTGTTAGAAATATACATTCACTTTTGTAACGTATGTATTCATATCAAATGCATCGAAATTTCATATATTCAACTTGCGTCATTAGTTGGTGCACCATAGGCATTCACCCTAAAATTTATCAGCTGCGATAAAAGTTACTGTTACATTCCTAATTTTGTTAAACATAACTGCCGAAGGGGGATTTTCCGTTTCTTTATAATTGACAGGCCTAAATACAGGGAAATTTTATCTTTAATGTTTTATGGTACAGAAGGGGTTTTATTCATTTCTCTTGGCAGTTATTTTTTCATGCAAAGTTAAGCTACTTTTAGTCATTATGTTTAAAATGGTAAATGATTGTTTCCACGATTTATATTTGATTTTAGATTTGTTAATGAGTACAGGAATTTTCCCTAATGTTAATGACTATCACAAAGCATATACAGCACTGCTTTCATTACATATTGTTACTTGCACATATAAACATTTACATATTTCATTATATTTATGTGTGATAATCACTGGAAATATATACGTTAAAAAAGAATTTCTTAAAAAATCAATGCAGAATAATTAACAAGAAATACAATAATTAAAATTTACTAAGACGTAAGAGCAGACATATAAAACTGCACAGTAAAAAGTACAAACATAAAAAAATGCAAATAAAGCATTTGTTAAAAAAATGTATAAAGGTAGAAAATTAAGGCTTAAAAATGCACAAATAATACTGGAAAAAGTTTTAAACTGCTTGTCAAGCCTGTTGTTCATGCTGCTTTTTTGTCATTGGTTGTTATTTTGGTGCGTTCACTCTTGTAATACATATATAACCCTACGCCTGAGCCCTTTCAGACTCCCCAGCTTTGCTTTTTCTTGCATGCTATGTCTTGCACTGAAAGATAATCTCGATTGTAGATCCGATACTGCTGTTCGCCATTTTTAATGCATTGTTTGTGCATTTCTCAACGTTGGTTTTCTATCTCTAAAAAAATGAACACAGAAAGAAGAAATAAACTAAATAATAAAAATCTTTATGTTCGGGATGTTATCGGCTAGTGTAAAAACGTATTAGTAAAGCAGAGAATATCATGAATAAACAGTATGTGCAAACGAAAGAACTTACAAGGATCGCGTCGAGTAAGACTCGCTGAAAAGTAAACAACAATAACAGAGAGGCGCAGCAAATTGAAAAACTGTTGCAAAATGGTAGAAACCATTAACAGAAATAAATAAATAGAAATAAAAAAGCAACAAAATAAATAGTAAACAAATAAAAAGACACAAATTACATACGAGTGCCAAAATCTTTATTTTTTTTTTCCAGATCGGACGCATCTTCTCCTTTGTCCCCTGTTTCCGCTTCAAATTACATTGTCCTAGTAATTTAATCCTAAGTATCGAAATCCTATACCACATTTCAAAATCCTGTTATAACTACCTGAATCAATGTGAAAAAAAAAATATTTTGCGATAATGACAAACGGGCCAGGTAATTCACTTGTGCAAAAAATCGGCTCACCCAATCACAATTTTACTATCCTTATCTCTCCACTCTCATATCTCTGCTGAAAATGGTGGCAGTGTGTATTTATACAATCGGTATCAAATTAAGTATTATTCACTAAGGTAAAATTCAAGAAAAACAAATAGATAAATAAATAAATAAAAAATAAGGAAAGGTAAAATACTTCCACGAAATATTTTTGATTACGGTTCTAGACAGAAATGGTGGCACTGAGTATATATATATATATATATATATATACAATCGGTAACAAATTTACTATTAATTCACTATAGCATAAGTGACAAAATAAATAAATAAATAAGAGGCAAAAGAGGGTTCCCGAATAATGTTTGACCAGGGTTCTAGACAGTCTAAGTCGGGCTGTGTCTAATACGATATTGACATAATGCTATGCATGACTGTAAAACATTTCAGTTTTACTGGTAGAATGTACTGACCATAGTATTCAAATTCTCATAAAATGCTACTGTCCTATTTTTTACAGTAAAAATTCCACAACATCCTTCCTTGCGTGTCCTACTGTAATTCTTTTTTACCCTTTTATAAAATTTCATTTCAAATCTGTTATCAATTGCAAGACTTTTTCTAGGTTAAAAACATTCTAGCTAATTATTATATCATTAATTATCCATTTTCCTACATTTCTTTATAACTATATGTAACATTGATAATTGCCACAAACACTTTAAAAATATAAAGATGTATGCAGTTAAAGAAGTTATGTCCATGAGCTTTCAAAATGGAATCTATGAAAAGGTATCTACTATGCGTAAAATAATTCCGTTAATAAATATTTTGAGAGTAAACAATTTGTAAACAAATTAGATTAATGTACGTGTTAGACAAATACCTACGCTTTTTAACGTATGTTTTCATATCGAATACATCGACTTTTTATACTATTACCTTTCGTCACTAGTTGCTGCACATTGGGTATTCACCGTCAAATTTATCGAATGCAATAAAAATTACTGTTGCATTTCTAATGTTGTTAAACATAACTCTTCGAAAGGGGAATTTCCCTTTGTTTATATCTAATAGGCGTAAATACAGGGAAATTTTTATCTGTGAAGTTTTTGGTCTATAAAAACTTTTATTTATTTCTTTTGGTAGTTGTTTTCTAATGGAAAGTTAAACTATTTTAAATGTTATAGATTTCATTCCGATATTATTCGTATTCCAGATTTGTTAATGAACTCTGAAATCGTTTTAATTTAAATTTTGATCAGATTGTAATTTTCATATTTTATAGTATTAAACCTATAACGTATATCAAACAGCCGTATTAAAATCACTGAAAATAATGCGGCTTGGATTTAACACTCCAATGTTTTAAAAAATTATTTTAAATAAAAACATCTGTTAATAAATAAAATAATTTATGCTACTATTTTAAATGTGATTTACATAATGAAAATATTTTATTATTTAATTTACATTATTAAAAAATAAATGACCAATTCTTTTATATGCCTATGAAACACTTAAAATTTGACTTGTGTTTATTTTTTTATTCTGTTCATATGTTATATTTCTGCATCGCAGCACTTCTAAAATGCAATGTTTAGTAAATCAAAAACAGTAAATCTGTCAAATAAAATAAAATCATGTGCTGGTTCGATTATTAAATGTCATCAACTACAACTTAATAAGTAATTGCACATTTGAAGGTGTACTACAGTTTTCTGTGTCTTGTGTCTTAAAAAAAAGAAAAGAAAATTTTTTTCAGGCATTTTTTAGTACACTGAGAACTTTCTAATGTACAATGTTGCCATTTGGCAACAAATTAAAAATTCTCTCCAAATACAGGGTTATTACAAAAAAATCATCGAAATTCCGAAGCGTTATTTTCGGAACATAATGGGATTACAACAATGACTTATGCGTGAAAATAAACCGAATGTATACAAGATTGGAGTCCATAATGGACATGTTTAATATGTGCTCCATGAGTTACATGGCACACATCAAGGTGATAATTCAGTTTGCTCAAAACATCATTCATCGTGGTTGCGTTGATGTTCACGAATGCACTCATCATGCGGTTCCATAACTCAGCCAGAGTGGTAGGTTACTGTGTAACTTAAATGAGGTAAATAATCACGTTGTGACGTTGTTTAAAGTACAAAAAATCACTTTTATAGATATTAATACAAAATCTAACTTTTTATACTGTCCTTCGGTCCCTATAGTAATATTTATTAAAAGTTTACACAATTTGGTTTAAACATAGTCTCTAACATATCTTCAAACGAAGGCGAAAATCTTCATGGCGAAAGCTCGGGCAGTTTGGGCGGCCATGAAAATAGTGTTTTATTATCCCGGGCCACATCGAACAATCCATCGTTTAGAGAGCTGTTGATTAAAATAGTCACAAACCTTTTTGTGCAAGTGTTGCAGAGCTCCTTCCTGTAAGCGATTTACACATTGACAATTCCAGTAGCAAAATACTTTCTACTATCCTGTCGACATTTTTAATATGACGTTTGCACTGTCACCATGGTGATCACACGCGCATAACATATACGAAGCACAAAAGTGTAGTTAATGCCCTCTCGTTTTAGTTGTCATGGAAACATATACGTTTCCTAGTTTGCACGTAGTAACGTATCAAAACCCGATAAGTTATTTGTAATAACCCTGTAGTTTAATGAACGTCGCATCTTAATAACGTTATGCTTTACACATTCATATTGATCATATATTTATGTTTAATTCATTACAAATATAAGTGGTTTATCAGTTACAAACAAGTGTAATTTTTGAAGCTTCCATCTTTCCTAGCCGCCGGATAGATTTTTAACAAATTAAAAAAACATTTCAAATGGAAAATTTATTTTTAAATATAATCTTTTTAAAAAGAATATGTTTTTAAATGTTATTTGAAATACAAATATTGTATGCATGTTGTTGCAGTTTGGCAAACATTAAAAAAAATGTAAATTACTGAAACATATAAGAGTGTTAATTTTTTCAGTATTTTCCATTAATCCCCTGTCCATCAAGCAAGAGACAAAATTGTAATGTTGTTTTCTCCGTAATTTTTTAAAATGTCTAACAAATGATAACTTTTTAAACATGACATTTAAACTTAATTACATATTGTAATAAAAATCTTGAGAATTTCAATCATTAGTCGATTTTTTTAAACTGCATTATATATGCCGAATTATATTAATAAAAAAAATATTCTACAATGAAACCTAGAGCTTAGTAACCGAATATATTGTTTCGTCATGGTGAAGAGGTTAAGGAATTAATTATATTATTTTAAAGGAAAAATAATGCACTAGAGCGTTAAAGAGCAAAGCAAATTATTATTATAATAGACAAGTAAAATATTTGTGATTTTAGGGTATTAAAAACGTCTATCGTAAATTCTGTAATTTCTAAAGTTTATCTTAAGTATTAAGGAAGTATATGCAGTCTGGTAACAAATATATGGAAAATTAAACATCTTAGAGATTTTTTTTTAATGTTTCATTATTTTTTTACATTATTTTCAGATTTAAGATACAAGTCAAATTAAAAAGAGCCTGTCCTGTCCAGGACAAAAGCAGAACAACTACATCTTACTGATTTCTGATTTGTAAATATACGACAGTTTGCTGTGTCTTGTGTGTTTAAAAAAATGTATGGAATTATTTAATATACTGAGAATTCACAAAAATCTGAAAATAATTTTTAATGAATATGTAAAGTCTTGTGATGTTCGTATTTTATCAGTTAAAAATAATTTTTTTTTTTAACACGCGAGTAGTCGCGACTTTTTTCACAACGTCAATAGTCGCGCTCGGTCTTTTCGCCGCTGGCCCCCCGTATACCAAATATGTAAAATAAGAAATATTTCTCACCTAATATACGAAAATAACATTACAACGAACATATAAATTAGCGGTTTTCTTAAATTATGCATTTTATTCATGAGATCTGGAGTAATAGGAAAAAGTAAAAATGAGCACACATTAGTGATTTTTACGTAGACTTTTTCGCCGACTTCAACTTTGTTTCTAAAAATGTACCTGAAAGTAAAACAGAGGTGTCCTGTTACCTCACTAAGGTGGTCGAGAAAGCTTCAAAGTTAGCTACATGGTAGATCTCCGTTGTATTTGTAATGTAATATAAGTTAAGAGTAGATAAGTTATACGGGCGGCTAAAAGACCGACACGCGACTACTGACGGGTTAATTTCTATTACGAAAGGTGTTACACAATTTATTTAAAAAGCATTACAGCAATAAACCGAATTTTTGAATGTCTCTTTAATATCTAGGCATACGTATCTGGAAAAAATTAGTTTTGTTATGGCTGCTATATCTGGATTGGCTATGTTGTACAAATATCCATATATTAGTCAACGAAAGAAATCAGAAACTAAGGGTGAAGGTATACTTGTGGAATTATCACATAGTATGCTACAATCAGAAGTGAGACAAGGTTTTAGTTCCAAATTGGGCCATGTTTTATACATCAGGTTTTTGTAGGTCTGAAACATTTTTCTGGGCTGGCAAAATTTAAGATTGAAGATTTTGACATAGAAACAGTTTCAATTATTCTTAAGAACCAATTTGTAACAATACAGAACGTCATAGATGTCTAATGTCGGTGCAATATTGCAAAATGTAATCCGAATTGTGTTATTGCATGCGGAGAACATTTATATAATTTTGCTTAAATACATAAATTAGAGTTTTTGACCAGTATAAATTTGAAAAGAAATTCCCCTTAGTATATGCGTAAACTTATTTATTGCCGAATAAATAGAAAATAATTCCCGATGTTGACCAACTGACAAATTGTGTACATCA
Organism: Maratus speculifer; assembly: GCA_964019185.1. Lineage (NCBI taxonomy): Eukaryota > Metazoa > Arthropoda > Arachnida > Araneae > Salticidae > Maratus > Maratus speculifer. The sequence goes on from OZ025289.1 coordinate 240,411,859, forward strand.
AATTTTAATAATAAATACATTACAAGGATGTTCATAATGTATTATCATGATATATTATTCATGGGTATATGCTGTTAAAAGGTTTAATTGAAATGATACTGTTTCTTTTATTATTCCTAAGTTATATTTTGCGTTAATGAGTAAATTCTTCATAAAAAGCGTAGATAGGAGGATCCACATTGTTAAATAATTTTAAATTGCATTCTATTTTTTTTAATTACTTAAGTTACACAGCAGAACACGTGTTTTTATGCATATCGAATTGTCGCAAGTCATTTGTAAGGAACACGAAATAAATCGTATTTTTATATTATGATTGTGATTCTTATCTTGATTAGAACAGAGTAAAAAAATATGTTTTTCATATATTATCTAACATCATTCTTAGATAATAGAAAATCTTCATTAAAATGTTTATGAAAACATGATGTTCTTTTAAATCTTGTGACTTTAAAAATCTAATTGATTTAAAATAGTTTTTTTAATACTTATTCTTGTGTCTGGTTTTGTACAGCAAATCTGTGTTCAATGAGGAATGAAAAGTAGTATTATATTTCTGAAGTCACAAAGTTTGCGATTTTAGTATACATAACAAGTCTTTTGTAATTTTTTTTAGTTTCTATAATTTTTCTAAAGTACTAAATACAGAAATACCATATTTTGGCTAAATATTGAAAATAATAGATCTTAAAATTATTTTTTATAAGAATTTTTAATTTTTAATAATTTTATTGGATTTAAAAAAATATATTTATATTTAAAATGCATGCAGATTAAAAATGAGCCAGTGATAATTTGAAGACGAAAGTGCAACAACTAATGATAATCTCTTAATGACTGCTCATTTGAAGATGCACTACAGTTTCTTGTGTCTTGTGGGTTGAAAAATTGATATGAAATTATTTAATAGATTGAGAATTCATAAAAATCAGAACATAATTATTAAAAAAATAAAGCATAATGTATTTTAAAGTTCGCATTTTAAAAAATAATTATGCTTGTCTATTTTCGAAAAGAGAATCTGTGTTAAATAAAAAAAGGAAGTTACTATTATAAAAACCAAATACAAAAATTTTGATTTAAATTTATTTAAAAAAAATTGTAAATTTTATAGTTGCTAAAACTTCACTTCCATACAAGGAATGTAATGTCGACAGTTGACAAAAATATTGAAAATACACTTTTATAAGAAATAAATTTAACAAAACATATAACTTAAGTAAATGAATTGAATTATTTTTTATCCTAACATTTTTATTTGTAAATAGTTAATGCATAAAAAATATTATAGACCATAACAAAGATTTATTTTTTATTTTTATCCAAATACATTAGTTGTTTTGTTTGTTTTAGATGGCATTACTATATTTTTAATACTAGGTGTTAATTTTAAATTGTCAGTTTCTTTAAAACAACAAATATTTCATATATATATGTAGTCAATATGTAGCAATGTCTGAGAACTCTAATTTGAAAAAAAAAGGAAATAAAATAATTGGAAATGTGATATGCATAATGATTTTTTAAAATCATTCCGATTTTTATTGATTGTTAACGTTTCCCTTTTTTTCTCATTTTTACATTATCATCTTCTCTGTACTTATTATCTGCACTACTTAAAGAATCGATATACAAGACAAAAAGAAAAAAAATCAAAAAAGAACTTAAGCAGTTTAGAAGACTGAAATAGAATAAGAACATTTCAAGATTTTCTATTCGGAGATATGTCACGATTCCCCGTGACTCTCACGTCTTGGAAGAACGCTGTTAAATAGGATTGTCAGTCAATTGATAATTAGTAGAAATCTGAATGTAAACTCTCACTAAAGACTAATTTGCGCATCACAATTAATGGAGTGAAATATTTCTCGTCTATATGTATAATGTTTAGAGTACTATAGCTCTTCGTTTATTCATGAAATAAATAAGAAATAAAATAATTGTTATTTCAGTATGATGAAGAATTGTTCAGCTTAATCTAAATTAAAGAATCACTTAGAGAAGAATTGTAAAAATATTTTGAATAATTATAACTAACTTTCCTCTTTAATTTACGAAATTGATCTAAAAAAAGGAAAATAAATAACAATATTAATTGGAAACCAAATTTATAGTCTTAAATATTAAAGCGTCTTTTAAATTGAATAACATTTAGGTATATTTAATAGCTATATTTAATAACAATTAACTTTATAACCAACTCTTCTATTTTGAATAATATTGTAATATATGAGGTGTCATAAAACTTACTATACAAAATTAAATACTATTTACAAAAAGTTTTATAAAACAGCCTACTTTACAAAGCTTTAAATTAAAAAAAGAAAACTTTTTAAAAATCCCTACGACCTTTTATTTATCAATATTTTTGATATCAAGATTTTTCTCCATATTCTTTATAATGTGCTACATAAAACTGTAGGTGGATTTTTAGATATGTGGGATTTTACATTTAATGTGATTTTGCTTTCTTATCGTGTATATTAAATAATAAAGAAAATCGAAGTTCCATGTATTCTTTCCCAAGATATCTTCGATCATCCCCAACCGTAATGATTTGAGTTGCAAAACGGATCTTCGAAACTTAGCAAGATCTAGGAAAGTAAAAGGAGGAAACGATACAATTTCAAATAAACTAACATAAAATTATTTACTATCGTTAACAAGTAATTTTTTCAGGTCACTGATTATTCAATAACTAAATTATATAACTGTATCCATTTGATACATAAATACATATTGCTTTCAAAAATTCAAAGAAATGAAAGCGTTAAATATTAATTTAAAATGTTTTTAAGTGTTGCAGTTTAGAAACAGAGAACTAAAACTCAACCGTATAAATTCAGATGCATAAACTTAAGTGAGTTTTTTAGTTTTAGAAAATATTCAACTGGAAATTTTTAACTTTTTTATATGGGATAGATAAAGTCCACGTGTAACCTGGCTAAATTTAAATTTATTTTTTATCGCAGTTTTTTATAATGTTATATTTACATTCGGAACCGATTTCGAAAATGAAAGTAGTACAGCTAAAAAAAACTGCAACATAAATTAAAAAAATAAAAACTATCTATATTAACTCACATCTTACTGACTATGCTATACAGATCAAAATCAGCTATCCCATGAGCATAATTCTATTATTCCATGAAAAAAAAATATTAAACTGAAAGAAAAAAATAATAATAAAATCCTATGGGTTTCACTTTAGCTTCTGTATGTTTTGGTGTGACTAGTGTATGCTTCTAAGGAATCTTATTATTATAAACTGACTCTTCTCAAGTAATTTTTTATTAAAAGTCCCAATCTCGCATAGTGATTCCTATCATTTAGAGGTCATTATTTTCTGTTTAGCTAATCACAGGAAATCAAGATTTACATAGCCGCTTTGCTGAAATAGTATTTTGTACTCTTATACCTGCCAGGGTAATAAAGTTTAGACATTAGGAACCTGAAAGTGATCGTAGAATATTTTATTAACGCCTTAACCTACAACTACGGGCATGGCTTTTGTACGATGATCGAGCCAAACGTAAATATTACGGGCATAGCTACTGTACGATGATCAGACCAAACATTAATATTACGGGCATACCCATCATAGTACGATGATCGGGCCAAACTTAAATATTACGGGCATAGCCCATAATACGATGATCGGGTCACGTTCGATCAGCATATTACGCAAGTCGTGCAAATGGTTTGAAGGCTGCGCTAACTTGTTTACATTTCGGGCCCAATATTCTCGAACGTAAATCGTAGGTTAACACTAGAACCGCGGCGACGGGTCATTTTAACCCGTATCATATGCATAGATCTTGTTTCCCCTTAAAATATTTCTTTGTGATGCATAGCAGGATTTTTAAATCCAGCAGTAAATTTGCGTGCATTTGTATTTAAATTTGCGTTTATCTTTATTTTTGTACGATCTAAATGTATCATTGTTCTCAACTAAATTTGTAGCACATAGCAATATCTGAAGTATACAAAAATTTGTATTGCACTAATTGATTAAAAAGTAGAATTATTCTTTATTTGGATGACAAGTTGGAATGGTTTTGACAAGTTTGGAAATGAAATTACAAGTTTGGTTTGAATACAAGTTGGATACACCTTGTTAATATTGTGTTTAAAAAAAAGTTATTTTTAGTGAAAATTGAGCTTTTGCAACAATTTCATATCTTTCAATCTCTAACATTTTCAAAAAGATAAACATAAAAAATGTCACGATGCAATCTGGCCGTCTTTTACCTGATTTGGGTTATTTTATACAAATTTAAAAGATGGAATAACTATTAGATGAACTTAAGATTGAAGATGCTGTAAAGAGGAGACAGACAATGACTTTAGGTGTTATCTTTTTTAATTTATGCATATAAAGAAAAATAACAAATATTATATATTATTCCCCAATGATATATCAGATAAAAAAAAGTAGAAATTTTAAGTACCCCTTTAAATTTCTGATCATTTAAATAATAATTGTACTTTTACTCTGTTTGTCTTTGTTTATTATTTATTTAAAAATTTGGCCTCATGGGAAACGCAGTTATGTATTTTAATATTAAAGAAGAAGTACTATGATTTTTATTTTAACACGTAATTATTTTTATCATGAATTAAACACATACTTTTTTCAATAGTTTTATTAATCGTCACAAAAAGTTCATTATGAACTGATATTAGTTATAATTTTAAATTATAAACGCAATAAAAATTACATTTTCAAAAATTAAAGTTATATTAGAATACCAGTAGATTTATTATAAAACAGAATACGGAGCGCATAACCTAACACGTTGACAAGCAGATTTATAATGTGATAGTAAATATCTGTGATTTCTGATTTCCTTTGTAAACTATAACCGAGACGTATTATCATATTCTGGATTAAACTCTCGCAGGTGATGTCAGATTTATGACAAATCTTGTAGTGCATTAAATTTCAGTTGTAACGACAGAATATTTTGAATATTTTGCATAATTATATCAAGTATTCAGAAACAAACAGAACATGAAATTTCCATGAACGTAATTATTTATGTGTGAAATAAATTTATATTTAAATCTAATAAAACACTTTCAGTAGTACTAAAATGTGCGCAAAGAAAACAGAATGTGAATACACAATAACACTTTTTTTCCTTGCTTTAATTGTGTCATATCAATAAAAAGTTGTCATATCAAAAGGAGGAAATGATACAATTTTAAATAAACAAAACATCAAATTATTTATTACCGTTAACAAATAATTGTAGCAAGTCTCTGATTATTCAAAAACTAAATTATATAACTATACTATTTTATACATAAATACATCTTGTGTTGATAAATGATATGAACTGAAAGCGTTAAAAGTTAATTTACGATGTATTTAACTGTTTCACTTTAAAAACAAACTATTAAATCTTAACCATTTAATCTTTAAATGTGTGAACTTATAGCAGCCTTTCCTAGTCTTAGAAAATATTTGCCAGCAAATTTTAAACTAGGGGATCGCTAATTTTCAAAATTTGCGTCGGTATTTTATTATTTTGAACTGATGTTCTTTCATGGAATAGATAGGATCGATATCTAGTCTGGCTAGTTTTGCATTATTATTATTATTAAAACTATTATTTTATCTCAGTTTCTTTTTTAAGGTTATATTCAAATTCAGAATCAATTTTGAAAATGAAAATAATGAAATTTAAAAAAACTGCAACAGAAATCGTTAAAGATAAAACTTATCCATGTTAACACGCATGTTACTAACCATAGTATCCAGATCAAAATCATATGTGTCTTTCAAATAAATAAACACTTAGAAATGTTAAACTGTCAGCAAGAAATAAAAAAATACATTTTTATAGATTTCAGTTTAGAGTGCGAATGTTTTGGCATGACTCGTGCATGCTTCTAAGGAATCTTCATATACTAAGCTGACACTTCTGAAGAAATTTGTAATTACATGTTTCAATTCCGCATAGTTGTTCATATCAGTTACATGTCATTTTTTGCTTCTAACTGTTCACAGAAAATAAGGATTTAGATAGCCGCATTACCGAGGTACTATTTTGTATTCTTTTGGCTGTACGAATAATACAGTTATTATAACAATTAATGCAATTTCTGTATACTTTTATTTTTGTACAAGCTAAATGTGTCATTCTTCTCACCTAAATTTTGCCTATTGTAATATCCAAATTATACAAAATTTTGAACAGTACTAAGGAAATTTTAAGTAGACTCATTCTTTGTTAGAATGTTCCGAATACAAGTTGAAGACACCTTATAAATATTGACAAAAAAGATATTTTTTAAGAAAATGCACATTTTGGACGATGTCATATATATATATTTTATTTCTTACATTTTCTAAATAAAACACATTAAAAATATCACGATGCAATATGGTAATTTTTCACCCGCTTTTGAAATTATCTAATTTAAATGGAAAACATGTATTACCTATATAATATTCTGACGAATATACGAACTTAATGAACCTGCTGAAAAGGTTGAATTGACAATATTATGAAGATTATTTTATTTAATTTTGACATCTAATGAAGAATAACATTTGCTATGTATCATTCCACGTATTTTTGACATATAAAACTAATACATAAGTTAAAAAAAAACGTGGAGTACAACTTTTAATGGCCTTTTCAGATTACTGATCATTTTAAATAATAGTAGTACATTTACTCTATCCATTTTTGTTTATTATTTGTTTGAAATTTTGGCCTTAAGGGAAACATAAATCTGTATGTCAATATCAAACAAGATTTATTATTTTTACCGTGATGCAAAACACATAATTTTTGCGATAGTTTTATTACTCATTAAAATTAGTTTATTTTAAACTGCTATTGGTTACATTTTTAAACCATGTATGCAATAAAATTAACATTTTTTGAAAACAAAAGCTTTTTCAAAATACCAGTATATATATTATAATATAAAATACCGAGAGCATAACTTAACACATTAACAAGCTGGTTTATAATGTGACAGCAAATATCTGTGATTTCTGATTTCCGTTGTAAACTATAACCGAGACGTATTATCATATTCTGGATTAAATTCTCGCAGGTGATGTCAGATTTATGACAAATCTTGTAGTACATTAAATTTTAGTTGTAACGACGGAATGTTTTGAATATTTTGCATAATTATATGAAATATTCAGAAATAAGCAGAACATGAAATTTACAAGATAGATCAGTACCCATTTATGTGTGAAATAAACTTAATTTAAATCATATAAAACTGTTTCCGTAGTCCTAAAATGTGCACACTAAAAAATGAATTTCAATACACTGTGAAACTTTTTTGTCTTGCTTAAATTTTGTAATGCAAGTAAAATGCCGTCAACAAAAAAGGAGGAAATGACATAAATTTAAATAACGCATAAAATTATGTACTACCTTAAACAGGGAATTTTAGCAGGGCAGTGATTATATATTATTCTGTAAATCCAAAAGAATTGTAATTTAGGAAAATCTGATGGAAGGTGTGCGGGATGCATTTTTAGAAAGAATCACGTTTTGAGCACCAGCCTTGACAAATTGCCGAATGCGAGAACGTTCAAAAGGTGCATCGCCAAACACAAAATAAAGTTCAAATGTGACATAAAACATATTATTAACAGAATTATATTTTTTACAAGATAATCTTTACTACTGCTTTTTATTAACTTCTCAATTTCTTTGAACATAGCGAGTTAAAAGGAAATAATATTTTTGAATTGAGGAAAAAAAACCCCTATGTTTAGATGTTCTGTGAAATTTAACGGATTTTAATCTGAAAAAGCTCTTTGTTTTAAGTTATGTTTTAATCGTAAACAACGGTGAATAACATTTCCTCATATTATAGTCTTTGCTTGATAACATTTACGGAAAAAACAAATGAACAATAAGCGCGATCTCTTTACAGAAGGAAGGGCTGTTATTCGCTAGGCGTTTGACGTCACAAACTAGAAAGGGTGCGTAGCATTGACTTCATCTCCGCGCCAATCGTTGTTCTGGTGATAAGGTGCTCAAAACGTGATTCTTTCCGAAAATGCGTGCGGGATAATTTTGCATAACTTCTTACGTTGTAACTTAGTTATTAGTGTTCCAACTATCTCCACCTTTGGATCTACAGGTACAAAAAAATCTCTTTCGAAAATATTATTGGTATAAATACCGTCTCATAGATACAAATGTTTATTTAAATTACGAAGTTCTATATTTTACTAAATAGACAAAATCCCACAGAAAACAATTAACCGTGAACAGCTTTCCGTAAATTTCACACACATTGTCAATTGCATGAGAATTCATTCACCAAACATTCTCTCCAACATACACTTTGTGGCACTACATCTCCACGACAGTTTTATTAAGAGCCATTATTTCGAAAATCAGACAACGCGCGGTAGTTGTAGTTTTTATTTGCCTGATTTTTTTTATATTGAAGTAGATGGTATTTAATAAATAATGTGCAAATGTGGAGCCTTTTCCCCTTTTTTTTAATAATTTCCCCTTTCTAAATTTCCCTTTCCAGTAGAGAATGTCAAAGCTCAAGGCTGTGGATGTCATTTTTTTCATGAAAAGTGAAATGCTAGTATGTTTGTAGTGCTATATCTCTGGAAAGCAACAAAATACCAAAATTCTTTTAACATAAACTACTAGTATAACACTCCTCCTTATTTAAATTTACTTGTTTCCATGGAGTATTGTTAATTTACATTGTTATGTTGCCACAGAATGCAATCAAAGTGACGTTTTGATCAGTTTCGCGCATTTATTACCTTATTTAAAGAATAGTATCGCATTTTTTTTCTTTTAGAATTTGAAAGTGTACTACTAGTAAAAGATAAATACTTAAGAAGTTTACTGAAATATTGCTGCTGTTAGCACATATAACCTGTTATATTCAATGGTTTCAAAATCGGCAACGTTTCAATTGATCGTAACTCAAAAAAGCGGCACAATTGAATAAAATAATGTATATTATGTAGTAAGGAAACTAGTGTACAAAAGCATGGAAAAGAAAAATTAGTGGGGTCTGATTGTATTTTTACGAGAAAAATGAAAAATGTCACAAAAGGAGCAGCATCATTTCACCTCTATCAGAAAATGAAACATCCCCTTTACCTTGAAAGGATATCGGATGTTTCATTTCCTCCTAGAATTTTTTTTAGAAATGTACAATATTTATTAACTATTACCTACTGACACATAAAAGATTTCAAATAAATTAAAAAATACAATTATCAAAATATCACTTTTTTGACTGAATTTCAAAATAATGGCTATATTATAGGCTGTAAATTAGTGGGGTCTGATTGCATTTTTACGAGATAAATGAAAAAAATATCTAAAGATGTTCCCAAAAGGTGTAGCAAAATTCTAAATTTACTGGCATTTCATAATTCTTAAAAAAATGGAATTTACATTCTTGAACTTTGACAATTTCTGAATTTTTTTGGAAATTTAGATTTTATTTTTAGAAATGTACAATAATTATTAACTATTACCTACTGCAACATAAAAGATTTCAAATGAATTAAAAAATACAATTATCAAAATATCACTTTTTTGACTGAATTTCAAAATAATAGCTTTTAATATTACATTGCTGTAGAAATAAACCTGAAAAACACATTTTATATAATAAACATTACCGTATAGTTAAATTTTTGCACTCACTAAGATATGCCAAATTACATAAATCCGATTATGGAAATTTCCTAGTAGAAATATACAGACATAATGTATATATATAGATAGATAGATAGATAGAATTTTTCCATTTTTCATTTTTGGGTGAAAAAAGTTCGGGCCAGGATTTGAACCAGAGCTGTATTACCTGAAACCATCAATACTCTTCCAACTAAGCCATAACGGACACGAACACTGGAGGACTTTTTCACCCAATTAACCTCCTCCAAAAAAGTCGTCCAGTATTATATTGGATTACTTTGTTTACCATTCATATCCATGTAGCTTATAACCGAAACCGTATTCTCTGTATTTGATTTCTTTTCATTTAAAACTGAAACTGAATTTTATCTGTTTGGAAAATCACAAATAAAGAAAGATTCACATTAAAAAATAAATAATAATAATACATAAAAACATGTGGTCATTACGTGCGTAGGAAGTAAATTTTCTGAAAGTCAATCCATATTTCGTGTCTCAAACGTTCAAACACTATGTTTTAAATTTTTTCCTTAATTAATTCGACCATTTCCGCGATTCAATTAGTGAATAATCGATGTTTAAAAAAACTGCAAATAAATTATGAAAAATTATGTAAAAGTCTGTAAGTGATTAAATTAAGTATAATGTTTCAAAAATAAAATAAAACAAAATTATAAAAAAGGAATACTAAAAGAAAACACAATTTTATAAATATTTATTGTTAGAAAACAATTTTCGTTAATTTCATGGCATTCTTTTAACAGCAACAACAACATGAACAACAAAAACAAGAAATGCTGAAATCTCAGAAAGTCCTGCTATCTAATTTCGAAAATTCGTATGAAAAATGTACAAAATTAACGTTTTAAAAAAAAACATATACCTATTAGTAGGACAGATTTATAGTGCGTCATAGCTACTATAATTTTAACACGCTTTTATTACCTTCACCTGTATGTGAGTTTGTGGGTTTGTAACTCTCCTTATTATCTAAAGATTTTCCTTATTATCTAAAGATTTTCTCAAGCAATTTTGATTAAAAATTGCATTCTATGGTTTTCGGGCACGAGAAAATCATTGGGCTAGGTTACATGTTCGAGAAAAAATTTTAATGGGTCATATTGGGTCATTAAGGGTCTGGGTCAAGCTATTTATATTTAAAGAACGGCGTGATCGACTGTAACGAAATTTTGTATGTAACAGTTTTTTGGCACGAGAAAACTATCGGGCTGGATCACATGTTTGAAAAATTTCGATTAGTGGGTCATTTTTGGGTCATTATGGGTCAAGCCATTTTTATCTAAAAAACGGCTCTAACGATTTTGACCAAATTTTATATTTTATCGTTTTGGATTACAAGATGACCATTGGGTAAGGTAACATGTTCAAGAAAATTCGGTTAGTGGGTCATTTTTGGGGTCATTGTGGGTCATGCTATTTTTATCTAAAGATTTTCTCACGCAGTTTTGACTAAAAATTGCATTCTATGGTTTTCGGGCACGAAAAAAATATTGGGTTAGGTTACATGTTCGAGAAAAAAATTTAATGGGTCATATTGGGTCATTATGGGTCTGGATCAAGCTATTTATATTTAAAGAATGGCGTGATCGATTATAACGAAATTTTGTATGTAACAGTTTTTTGGCACGAGAAAACTATCGGGCTGGGTCACATGTTCAAAAAATTTCGATTAGTGGGTCATTTTTTGGTCATTATGGTCAAGCCATTTTTATCTAAAAAACGGCTCTAACGATTTTGACCAAATTTTATATTTTATCGTTTTGGATTACAAGAAGACCATTGGGTTAGGTAACATGTTCAAGAAAATTCGGTTAGTGGGTCATTTTTGGGGTCATTGTGGGTCATGCTACTTTTATCTAAAGATTTTCTCACGCAGTTTTGACTAAAAATTGCATTCTATGGTTTTCGGGCACGAGAAAAATATTGGGCTAGGTTACATGTTCGAGAAAAAATTTTAATGGGTCACATTGGGTAATTAAGGGTCTGGGTCAAGCTATTTATATTTAAAGAACGGCGTGATCGATTATAAAGAAATTTTGTATGAACAGTTTTTAATCACGAGGAAACTAATGGGCTAAATCACATGTTTGAGAGATTTCGACTATAATGATCATTTGTGGGTCATGATGGGCCATAATGGATTATGTCAAGCTACATCTAAAGAACAGGTGAATCGATTTTAACGAAATTTTGTATATAACATTTTTTGTCACAACAAAATTATTGGGCTAGGTCACACTTTCGAGAAATTTCGATTAATGGGTCATAAAGGGTCTGGGTCAAGCTATTTATATTTAAAGAACGGCTGGATCGTTTTTAAAGAAATTTTGTATGTAACAATTTTTAGACACGAGGAAACTAATGGGCTAAATCACATGTTCGAGAGATTTTGATTATAAGGGTCATTTGTGGGTCATTGATGGGTCATGCTAATTTTATGTAGAAAATGTCTCACCATTTTGACTATATTTTGTATTATGATATTCTCGGGCAAGAGAAAACCATTGGACCAGGACACATGTTCGCGAAAATTCGATTAATGGGTCATTTTGGGTCATAATGGGTTAGGGTTATTCTAATTATATATAACAACGATTCAATCAATTTTACCTAAATTTTGTAACGAAACGTCTTTTGTCACGAGAAGACTATTGGGCAGAGTCGCAAGTTAAACAAAATTATATTAGTGGGCCATTTAGCTTTATTGATGAATGCTGTCAAGCTAATTTTATCTAAGAAACGGCTTAAACGATTTTGATTCAACTTTATATTCTACTGTTTTTGATTACCTGGAGACCTTTGAGCTAAGTCACATGTTTGGTCAAATTTGATTAGTGGGTCATTTTGGGTAATACGGGTCAGAGTCATGAGAAAAGGCAGCAACCAATAAGTTGGCAATATGTCACAAAATATTGGCGACATTTGGCCGAAAAATTGACTATTAAGATTACGAAAGCCACAACACGTATTTGGTGCCAGATGAAAGAATGTCTCCAAATTTGGCTATATCTGGCAAAAAATGTTGTCTTTCATAATGTGAAGAAATTTTTTTATACATTCTTAATAGGATTCGAGATGCATGGTTAAATTAACCAGAGTCGATCAAAAAGTGATTTGGATCGATGTCCTTTCGTTGTAAATTTTAAAATAAATATAGTTTAAAAAAACTAAAAACCACGCTTTTAAAGTAATCAAACTAAAAAGTGAAAAATAAATATAGTTTAAAAAACTAAAAACCACGCTTTTAAAGTAATCAAAGCAAAAAGTGGAAAATAAATATAGTTTAAAAAAACTAAAAAACACGCTTTTTAAGTATATCAAACTAAAAAATGAAAAATAATTCGTACTATAAACTGAAAACAAAAATAGATGAAAAATACTATATTACTATAAAATCATTGTTATTATAAGAATCAATTAATAAGCAATAAATAAAATTATCGTGGAAAAAAAGCGTGGGGTGCTTCTTAAGAACTGATAGAAGGAGCATGGTAGATGGAGCACCCCACGCTTTTTTTCCACGATAATTTTATTTATTACTTATTAATTGATTCTTATAATAACAATGATTTTATAGTAATATAGTATTTTTCATCTATTTTTGTTTTCAGCTTATAGTACGAATTATTTTTCACTTTTTAGTTTGATATACTTAAAAAGCGTGTTTTTTAGTTTTTTTAAACTATATTTATTTAAAAAATTAAGTTTTCTATGCACATATTTTTTAAAATTGAAATTTTACAAATTGACCGAATTTTAGTGGAAAGCATTAAAACAATTCTCGTTTCTTGTTCATGCTCTAAGTTAGCACATATTCATATCCATTTTTTTGGGTTTTTTTTCTTTTTTTTCTTTACATATATCCGTATTATTGTTAGCAAATACGAAAATGCGGAAATGCGAATGATATGAATAAGAAAATTTCATAGGCATTTTTTCTCCTTTTGCAATATTAGACTTTTTTGAATATACATATATATGGATTTCTAACATGTAATTGTATTTATTGAAATAATCAAAATCAAAATAAAATGGAAATAATCAAAATAAAATAAAAAGATGTTGAATCGAAATGTTAAAAATTAGCTGAATGTTAATATGGAACAGAAAACGTTTTATTAGATTTAGATATACTTTATATGTCTCTCTTTAAATCCACTAATTTTATAACTAATTTTTTAAATATATAATTTTGTATTCCATATTAATATTACAAACGAATATTTAAAGAGTATTTCTCTTTCCGTGTAATAGCAGGCATGTCATTATATAATTCGAATTCTTTAATTTAAAGTAAGTCATTACACGGAATGTGATGTACTTATTAAAGATTAAATTTTGCATTGATTCTGGTGGAATGTATGTTACGAACTATACTTTTGCTTCAGGAATTTGTAAATCAACTGGAAGTTTCTACATACTTGTGATATAGGCCTCCAGTGAAATAATATTTTGAGTTATCTATTTGCGCATACAGTTACATGAAATATACAGTCATAAAGGAATATTTAATGCATAGAAATGTATTGTAAATTACATACTCGATCCCATCAGGAACTTATGAATAATCTGTTAAGCATCAAATTACTGTAATAATTTATCTGAATTTACTTGTCACTTTAGGTGCAAATACGATAAATTTTCGGACAAACAAATAGTTATTACAATTTGCTACAGTATAACTTACGTTTAAGCTAATAGCATATAATATTAAAATGGTTCTAACTATAGTGATATAAATAATTTTAAAACGATCGTTAATATTTTTAGTTAATTGGGAAAAATGTGCTCTATAAAATTAAATTTAAAATTTTGAAATAAAAATCTTGAAATATTTATCGTTAAATTTCTTTCTAGAACATATTTTAATGTGCATTATATAACAATAATGTACATCAGTTGAAAACAAATACATGAAATGGGACTATACTCTTTAAAATATAATTTTATTATAAATGTAAATATAAAACAGCATGCATATTAGGGTGGATCGAAAATTTTTTTTTCACTGTGTCAATACCTACCTATGCGGAAAAGATGTTCTCTTGGATGGAGATTAAGGGAAAAATAATTAAAAAAATTAATTTTAAATTTTAATACTGCCACAATAAGGTTGAATTTCGAAAAAAAGTGAAAAAAGACCTAATTTTGGCTAGATTATTTTTTATTCAAAATAATAGTTTAAAAAGTTGTCCAAAACCTACCTATGCGTAAAAGATGTTATATGCTGAGTATGAGAAAAATAATTAAAAAAATTAATTTCAAAATTTAAATCTACCGCAATGTGGCTGAAATTTATGTATTTGAACGTTTTTACGGTAAAAAATCAACTTTTGTTTTGTAAAATAAAATATGAATTTTAGACATTTTTAACATTTATTACAATGAGGGGATATTTAATTGATTACAAGATATAAACTTTAGTTTCTTATTTAACAGCTTCATTAGTATTAAATCAAGAAAAATCGTCAACATTTCAATGGGTGATAATGACGTTCGGTATTGAAAATCGACATGAGATTTTGTAATTCAATTCAATTTTTATAAAACTGTCTCTTATGCATGGTCCATACACAGCAGAAATACTTCCGTGACTCTTTTGATTATTAGTTTTGTAGAATGAGAGTTGCGCGAATAGATATTATTGATAGTAGATGTTATTGCCACTGAAATGATTGCTGGATTTACATATTGCTTCTGAAATCATGTCGTTACTAAATCCGCTAGTTGGTGGAGGTTCGACACATTTTCCTATTTAATTAAATCTATGAAATCCGTCGCAAAAGGTCAAAAAGCTGGTAAATGGAAAATATAGATAGTTTTTATGTAATGATTAGGATTACAGCAGACCGTTCGATTTCACTCGCGCGTTTTTAGAATTCATATACTGACATAAATGAAAATACAAAAAGCTTCTAACATGCTGCGAATAATCTTTCTATTTCACCAGTGAAACATTTGTGCCCAGCCGCGGTTCCATCCACGCTGCAAAAAGATGACATAGTGGAACTTCATTGGTGTGTAACTAGCACAAAAAACATTGTAGTGGACGCTTGAAGATCAGTCCCATATTTCGAATAACACATCCTTTAACATCTATGTTAACAGATATTACGTCACAATCGATAGCAACCAACTTTGTTACATGTATATTATTGCTAACACATGACAAAAAATGTACGTCGTGTTTTCAAATTGTTTGGTACTCTCCCGGAATTTATAAATATGTGGCCGATGTATTCGGAACCCAGTTCTTTTTTCAAGCTCAAGTCTGCTTCTATTATGATTTTTCTTCTGTTGTTTTCTAGTGATGCAGTCAATCTTTACACCCATAAAAGTTTAAAGAAAATGGCCATGGTCATAATCTTTTACAAATGACTAAAGAGAATGACTAAAACGATGGAGTGGTCTTTGGTTTGGTTTGTCATGCCGATTTTTTTCTGTCAGTAGCATTCGACTCATAGTTTTGTGAGGTAATGGCCACGTCTTGAAGTGCACCAGACACGATGGCAGCACCTGCTTGGTCGGAAGTGCCCAAACTGTCCAATATTCTGATGATGTGACACCTAGCTCGGCAGTATTTTGGCTTTTCAATGATAGCTGATGAGGTAGAAAAGTGAGTTTGTTCTCAATACGTCGGTTTAGTTTACGCTCAATATTCATATTCATATTCAAATCTATTGAACTGAAAAAAATAGGCAGCATTTTCGGAAATGTTCTAAAAGGCTGTAGTAGCTTTCAGTATCTTATTTTGTTTTACAGGAATTAAGAAGAGCGCAATATTTGTCGTTAAACAGTTTAATTTTTCTTAAAAGGCTGCTATGGTAAGTTATTGAGATTGAATCTCATTTACAGGTCACTAGTAACTTATTAGCAACTCCTTCTCACTTGCAGGAAATAAATAGATGTTGACCGATTCCTTTCTTCGGTTATCCTTTAAATACCACTATGTAAATTTTATAACTTTTTGTATTAGGGAGCATATTTACTGGCATATCAAAGCTAGACCCAAATAGGGTGTAATTCATCTCTCTCTCTTTTTTTTTTTTTTTTTTTTTTTTTTTTTTTTTTTTAACAACGCTATGGTACAGTAATATTCAAGGTACACTAAGCTACACAACAAGTTGGAAATTGCACGTGAAGCGTAGCAAATTAGGTGCGTTCGTACGATAACGAAGTTTTAAAAATATTACTTTCATGTATCAATCTCATAAAATTGTAAATAATGAATTACAATTAAAACGCTCATCAAACAATGTTCTCCCTATACCATTATGTAATGGAATACTTTTGTGTGGCCTTGTAAATCAATAACAAATGTTCTTTGCACCACAAATTATGTAAGATGTATATTATAATATGTACTTTATAGTTGCATATAAATTTTATTAAGTTCGCATGAGTGTAACACGATTAAAATGCATTTGAAACATTTTTTTCCTATTGACCGTAATGTAACGGAATACTTTTGATTGTCCCTATAATTGATCTATGCATCCGATTTTCATAAAATTTGAAATAACTCTACAAAATTATGTAATAATTATGTATTTTAAATTTCAAACGTATAGAATATATTTGAAACTTTTTCCCCATTAACCATAATGTAATTGAATACTTTTGATTGCCCCTGTAATTGATCTATGCACACGATTATCAAAAAATTTGAAATAACTCGACAGAATTATGTAATAATTGCGTATTTTAAATTTCAAATGATTAAAATGCATTTGAAACTTTTTCCCCATTAACCGTAATGTAATGGAATACTTTTGATTGCCCCTGTAATTGATCTATGCATCCGATTTTCATAAAATTTGAAATGACTCGACAAAATTATGTAATAAATACGTATTTTAAATTTCAAACGATTCGGTTGGGTAGTTTTTGCGTTGTTATATGCGGACGGACAGACGGACGGACTGAACGACCACTATAGGTGCTACGTATTATATAATTACGAACGCACCTAATAAACAAGCAGACAAATTCTAACTGAAAAAACTGGAACTGCCAGTTTTTTGAAATTTTAAATTGCTTGCAGGAGTATTAAATTTCGAAATTAGTTTTATTTATTTATTTATTTATTTATTTTTACTTAATATCCATGCAATATAATATTTCTTACGCAAAGGTAGGTTTTGATTGATATTATAATGTTTATTTTGCGTCAAAATTAAATCTAACCAAATTTAGATCTTTTTCCGTTTTTTCAATATTTTATCGAATTTTCAACTTTTTTGTGGCAGTATTAAATTTTGAATTTATTACTTATTATTGTTTTTTAGTTAACCTCCATACGATATAACATCTTTTCCGCATTGTTGGATTAAAAAAAATATTAAAGTAATTAGTTTTTGACAAAAATAACCTAACCAAAATTCGGTCTTTTTTCAATTTTTTTTCGAAATTTCAACCCTTTTGTGGCAGTATTAAATTTTAAAGTTAATTTTTTTTATTATTTTTCCCTTAATCTCCATACAATAGAACATCTTTTCCGCATAGGTAGATTTTGATTAATGGTAATTTTTTTTTCGCCATAGACAATCGATCCACCCTAATGCATATTTTATTTTTGTATGTATATTTTAATTTCTAAGACTGTTAATGATATATATTTACTATATTTTATTTTTAGAAATACAACTATACTATCTAAATTTCGAAAATTGTAAACATTTTTTTTTATTTTTATTATAATTAAACCTATAGTCTAGGAAACTTGATACAGTAAAAAACGATCATTTAATAAGTCGTTTAAAACCAATTTTATGTTTTCAGCATTCTCCGAAAAGAAGACTCAAACAACTTAAACAATTTTATGTGTTAATTGAAAATCTATACGATGTAAAATACACTGGTGTGAAAAAATTAAATACGAGTCCCAAAATGCCAATTCTGGAGGGATTTTAAAGCGATAATTTTCACGCGAATATTCAGTAATATAATTCGAATAATTACTATCCCTGCATAACAGCTAGTCCATGTAACATCTCATTGAGGTCACACATGGTCACAAAAATTACAGTCACTATGGCGAAACAAAAAATAGGAAATTCCATGCGTCTCTTTTATGAGTCTCAAATGACTACTATATGTGACTCCACTGACTGGTCACAGCGACTGCTGTTTTGGGTCGAGTCACCAGATGACTTCACAATGTCGTTTTATTGAAATTCTCATGTGACTGTTATTTGGAGACTCAAATTCAAAGTCATTGTGGAGGTTGCATTATGATAAATCACCAAATAATGTCAAATTAAAGTCACATGGTGACTTTCTGTCACAAGACATTGTCAAATGGTGACAAAGACCCTACTGTGATTTAATCACTGAGAAGAATGGTGAAAAGTCACCATGTGACTTTCATGGGATATTATTTGATAATCTATCATAATGCAACGTTCACAATGACTTTGAAATTTAGTCTCCAGATGAGAGATCAGACGAGAGTCTCTATGAAACGAAATTGTAAAGTCACATGGTGACTCGCCACAAAGCAGCAATCACAATGACCTGTCTGTGGAGTTACATATACTAGTCATTTGAGACTCATAACCGAGACGTATGGAATTTCCTATTTTTTTGTTTCGCCGTAGTGACTGCGACTGTTGTGACAATAAGTGACCTGAATGAGATGTTATATGGGCTAGTTGCTATGCAGGGATAGTAATTATTCAAATTGTTTTACTTCCTTTTAAATATTCTCATGAAAATTATCGCTTGAAAATCACTTTAAAATTGGCCTTTTGTGTCTGGTCCTTTAATTTTGCACACCAGTGTATGTCGCAATTTTATTTAAAATCGAAAGTAGCCTATCGAGTTATAAAATATGCAATCGATAAAAATGTAGATAGAAAACACAACATTAATTTTAACCAACAAATTGATGCTTATCTAAAAAACAGAAATTCCACTGGAAATTGTCTTTAAAAATGTGATACAAAATGTGATACAATATAGGCAGTTGTCTACATATTGCATTTCTACCAAATTTTAAATACACCATCAGAAATACCATATTTTAATGTATTATGGTTTCTATAAATTTCATCCTATGACACCAAAAATAAATCATTTTATTAATAGTCATAATCAGTATTCAGCGGAAATTGATATAAAAATTTTAGAATCTATTTCTATTAACCCTTTCTGGGACAGGGCACTTGTATTCATAAAATGTTGGAAAATTTGATTGACACCAGAAAAATTAATTTGACACAAGAAAATTAATTTGTAAACAAGTAAATGTGCATTTTTTGCGTATTTAATAAAGGGGAAATTTTCTTTACAAAAGTCGGGTTCGAATGTAGCAATTAGGGATTAAAATTATCATCACCGCCCTTCAAGGGGTTAAACTAATCACGAATACCAATTCATACTTTCTTGGAAATTTAATTTGAAAAAAGATAAGTTTTCAAAAATATTACGTTCAAAAATTTATAGCGTTTGTATTTCTTTACAAGCTTCGATTTCTATATAACATTTAATTTGCGATTTCAATGTTAAATCGTATTCTGCCACATAATTTTTCAATTATATCTAAAAAAGCTAATTTCAATGCAATCGAGTTTAAAACTACTACAAAGAAATTCAATATTATTAGTACCATTAATTTTTAGACATCTTTTGACAATTAACGTAGCATTATATTGCACACATTTAATTACAAATGTATTTAGGAAAGTGTTTATTTTAAAATACTTTATGAATTCATTTTCTCAGTATTGAAATTTTGTGGAAAAAATTCTAGTCTAAGTTTTGAACATATGTTCTACATTAAAAAATTTTGAACGTTTTATTTTAGTGAATGTGTAGCGTGCTTTGTTAATACAATATAAATTCTCTGCAACGCTTTTTTATTGAAACTAAATATTTTATAGATTATGAGTATAAATGTACATCATGCATTATACATACGAACATAATTCTTCTAGAATATATATTATCGTATACAGTTAAGTAAGCCATTTTTTAAACGAATTTAAAGTTTGGAAATGATTTAAACTAATTAATCTAATTAATTTAATTGACGGTTTTAATTATGTTTTTCTTTTCTATAAATGTAATAAAGCTTAACTGTAAATTTATCTAGAACTAAAAGTAATATGATGTATCACATGCTTATTAATTACTATTTTTTTTTAAGTAGAATGACAAATGGAGAGATGATGAATGACAAATGGAGATTTAATTACAAATATTTTAATTGAATTTAGTTGTAAAATATTATAATGAAACAAATACAATGATGGTAATAAATCTTTTATTTGAAAACAAATCTCTGATTTAAAAAAAACTAAAACATAAAAAAACATACAATTATGTCTTATTTTTTTACTTATTATTATTATTATTATTATTATTTAACAACCAATTGGGCAGACCCTCACTCTTTTTGGCTTTTTTTTTGCTGTATCACTATTTATTTTATTATATTTGTAATGTGTGTGCTGGTTATAGATTGCTATTACTTATGCTTTATAAATTTGTTCGTAAGCTTTTAAAAATGGAACACTAAATAAATCCGTAAAATTTATGATAAAAAAGGTTGCCAAATGTTTTTGCCGTAAGAAATGAAATAAAATTAGATGTGCATTTTTTTAACTCTAATTTTATTTTATGTATATTCCAATATATATTCCATATATTCCAATTTGTCTTGTTGAGAACATTTGATGCTGCATAAAGTTGTTTACCGTCGTTACATTTTTGGTCATGTTTCTTAGTTTGTTCTCACAAAATTTTTTCTTTCATTTTTCTTGGTAGAAAGTTCTTTTTAACAATATAATGTCAAAAGGCATTTTTCTAAATACCATAGGTAATGTAAATGTAGAATTGAGAAATATTCACGCAAAAATATTTTTGTCTTTGAATAACAAAATTTACCCACCAGAAAAGTCATATTTCATTAAAATCGTGATATAATTTATATATAAATACACATGCACACATATATATGTGTGTGTGTTTAAAGATTTTGTTATGTTGAAAAGCTTCTCTATTTAACGTGTGTTTTATAAAATATTTATTTATTATATTGATATTATATTTAAAAACTTCAAAAATTTAAATATATTATTTCAGAAGTATCATATGAAGTAGTAAATTGCAAATAGATGATGAATGTTTTATTACATTGAGGTTTTTATTATTTTGAAAAAGATTTTATTATATTATCCTTATATTTCTACACATAGCCTTTCTTTATATACAGATAATAAATAATTATATAGCTATTATATATATAATTATATAAGCTATTATACATGATCAGATTCAATATAATAATATCATTAATAAAATAAGCAGTTGTCATTCATTGACATTTTATATTTCTGATAAAACATTAAAGCACATTTTTGTTAAAAATCAAGGAATCATTAATACTATTCGCTCAGTAAAATATTCGTTTTTATAAGTAAAATATTTTATGAATAATAAATAATAAAAGATGCATTTTTATTCATAACACTATGCATATATGTAAATTTTAAATGAAAAATCTATATTATTTATATGTCCAAATAATTTGTAGCTATACTTCGTATTAAAAAATAAATATAAACAGTAAAAATCATCATGAATCAATATATATATATGCCTTTGATTTAGAGACAATTAAGTTTAGTATTCTTTACTACAAAGAGATATTCTTGTAAAAAAAAAAAAAAAAAACATGTATGTAAAAGCATTTGTCATTGACTTTTGTAATTAAATACCTTAATAAACGGTTTTAAAATAGTTTACAATTACAGATTATTTTTTTAAACAAGTCCAAAAATGAAATTAAATATTCAATGTAACATTACACGAATACATTTTATTAAATAACGAGATTTGAACAAAACGAGATTTTTTATTGAATGCATCAATCCTTTTTCTAATTAACGGGGAAATTTTTAATATAATCAAAAAGCCTAATTTATGTATAAAAGAATTTCAACACTGGCTGTTTTTTCTAACACTAAATATCACTGTGTACTCAAATATGTAAAATATATTTTCGAATATATTTGAGAAATTTCTTTGCAGTCACATTATTTAAAAACATAATTTGTAATGGGCTTTAAATACCGTTACAGTTACTTCACTGTCGATGAATACATTGTCATATACTTTTAAGGGGTTCCGAGAGACAAAAATCTTGAAAATA
>OZ025289.1:240434809-240522809 GCA_964019185.1 Maratus speculifer
GTTCTTTGTAGCAGTCCCTTGGTTGAAAATCATTAAGTTAATTTTGCAAAAACTTTATAATTTCTGATGCATTTTCTGTTGTTTTTTTCATTGATAAAATTATCAGTTACGGAAGTCTGAAATATGTCATGTTCAATAGAGTTCCACGAAATCTTAAATCGTTTAAATAAGAGTATGTCTGTCCCGTTTGGAACTCCGAGTGACTTAGTAACTTAATTTCCAAGATGTGATGACGCCAAGCCAACCAAAGCATTTCTTTTTTCATTTTCTGTTCCAAAAGAACGCAAGCTCCTCTTGATAACCCGGAATTTAATAGGTTGTATCAAAACACATAGATTTTACTTGCTCTGTAATTCCCCATGACTCCAATGTTTTTTTAACAGCAAAAAATATTGCTTCCCCTGTTCCTGACTAAAGTTTTGAAACTGCAAGTAATTGGTCAATATTTTTACCAGAAATAATAATTGTTAATCTGTCAACAGTTTCAGAACCTGAAATGCCTTCTAAAATTTTCCCATCCGAGTGAACAACCAACGAAACACTTGTCGAAAACTCTTTTTTTTTAATTTTCGGCTCTACTTGGTCGGCTTTTGGTTCTAAGATTCAAAATAGAAGATTTGTTAATATTATAACTGTCAGGATCACAACCCACAAGTTTTAGTTCTGTAGTCAAAACAATAGCTCTGCGTCTACTCAAATCACTAGCTAGCAACACACTGAGAAAGAAGTGAGAAAAGATACGAAAGAATATTGTCTACATTTCATATAGAATTATACAAAACATTACTTTTTTGTC
The DNA here is from genome assembly GCA_964019185.1 of Maratus speculifer. Lineage (NCBI taxonomy): Eukaryota > Metazoa > Arthropoda > Arachnida > Araneae > Salticidae > Maratus > Maratus speculifer. Next base: position 240,435,606 of record OZ025289.1, read on the forward strand.
TATTCCTTAGCGAATGCAGTTTTTGCCGTAGCAACCAAGGATTACATTGAGAATAAAGGATTATAGACTACTAATACACAAGAAAAGCACCACTTTGGCAAAAAAATGTTCACACAAAAGTCAATAATTTTAACAATAAATATTTATTTAGTGCTTATGAAACCTATTTTATTGCATAAACATTTATTAAAATTAAAACTGAATTATTATTCTTTCCTTATTTTTATTAATTTTTAAATTGATTTAAGCACAATTTTATCTTGAATTAGCTGAGCCTTCGGCATTGCTCTGTCTCATTAATAAAACACACAAAAACTTGAATATTTAAAAAAAATCGCAGAAAATTTTAAAATCTCAGCATGAATTTTTGAAAAAAATTGAAGCATTCGACATTCTATACAGTTTAATGTCATACTATGACTCAATTTTGCAATGATTATGGATATGTATTAATAACTTAAAAATTAGACTAAAAACATGTGAAATTTTCTAAATCTTCAAATATTCAAAGAAAACAACGAGAATTCAAAGAACAAAATAAAGGAGTGAACCATGAAAATTTTAAAAGTTAATTTTTAAGGACCACCCTAATATATATATATTAACGGCTGCGATAGGTAGCTTTTTACTTTTTGTTATGAAAGCTATCTAAAAAAATGGACATTTTAATTATTATGAGGAATGCATCACTTTGATATTTGTTCTTAATTAACTAATATTTAACCTATTACGTTAGTACATACGATAATTGGTTAAGTGATAAACCAAGAGCTTTTTTGAGTAATATTGTATCACTGTTGTTATACAGGGTGTTCACTCTCAAATATGACCAATGCCTAATTCCTTAGCCGTTAGTCATATAATTTCAATACAAAAATCTTTTAATGGAGGTAAAAATATTTTAAAAGCTATTTGTGTCCATTAAAATATTTCTATATAAATTAAAAAAATAAAAATTTTATGCAGTTCCCCGGTCGTATAGATTACATTTAATAAAATTTTCCATTTATACTAACAAATAAGACGACAGAGAAAAAACATTATTCTACGATTAAAACTAACCGAGTAATAGTTATTTTATATTGGAGCATACATTTGCTGGAAATTAGGGGTCATTCACACATTTGCTTGAAACATAATTTTGTCAAAAAAAAATGTTTGAAAGTAAAATTAAAATTGCAATGTAAATTTGAAATATTAAATCCTTCTAAATTATTAACGCAAAATATATAATTTGTAATAAACATATTAGGAAAAAAATCTCAGAATTGTTAAATAAAACGATGAAAATTAACAGCCTATATTCTTTACAATATATACATATATACATAGCTGTCATCTTTTACGCATTTTTGCTACCGCTAAAATTATACAGAGATTTTCCATTTGCTTAGTCATAAAATTTCGATGATTAAGTAAGACAATATTTGTTATAAAATTTTTGTGTTAGGAAAAATGCGTAAAGTTGGGAGCTATGTGTATTAAGCCTGATTACACAAGCCTGCAGAAGATGGTTTAAGTCGTGTCTTTTAGCTTTTCATAATTGATTCTTATGCTTTCTTTAACACTGAATCCTAAATTGTAATAAATAATTGACCTTCATTTATTACAATCAAGTAAAGATTTTTTCCAAATCGTAAATTTTAATATTAAAGAAATCAGCGGTAACTTGACACTATGAAATTGAACACTATGCACTACACTTGACACTATGTGATTGTCGTGTTCTTAATTTTTCGTTATGTATAATTTATCACTGAATCCGAAAATGATTTCCATTTTTATCAATCACGTCAAGATTTCCAGCAATTGTAATATTCAAAGTTAAAATTGAACCTCTTCAATCATCTCATCGGACGCTCGAGCAGTCTAGTTATAAGAATCCCAGTTAAAGCTGAAAAATTGGCTTGGACATTTTTCACTATGTTGGCCAACAACTTGTTAGCAATGAGATAGTCACATATAAAATATTCAATAATTTCAAGCGTAATTTCACTGTTGATAATTAATTGAAAAAATTAATTAAAATAAAATGAATCAGTTATTGAATTAAATGAAAATAAATTACTTAAAAAAGTCGCAGTTAGTGGTATTTACAGTTAGAAAAAAATGCCACTAGAGAAAATGCTTTTTATAATTTAAACTTTCAGATTATGATATCACAATACTGTTCTTTCTTAGTAAAAAAGAATTATACGTTCAATCAAAGAGCTCGTATGATCAAATATCATTTCAATTTAAGAATTTCTTTTTATCATATCGTATTTATATAATATTCCGCAAAAACAGCAATTTTTTTTTAAAATCTAAATTGAAAAGATTATTTTTTTAAATTGTAAACGATATTTAAAAGATTTTAAAAAGATATTCAATAATACAGATAATGAAAAATGCTTTAAAGGAGATTACCAACATTTTTAGGAAATCCAATTTATAATTTAATAAACAGTACTAAAGCTGTGTAGCACTATACAAAATAAGAAAATAAAGCTTTTTTGGTAATATGCTATTCACTCTCATGAATTTTGATGCATTATATATAGTTTTTAATTAAAATTAATGTCATAAAATATTTGTAATTATAAACTATATAGATTTTTTAGTTGAACATTTATTTATAAGCATGATGTTATATCGAAAAATGCATGTTATGTTATTTTTTTTCATATTAATTAATGTTGTATAGACGCAGACACATTTTAAGTATGAATACTTTGCAGAATGATTATTATTAACTAGAAGATCGCCCGTCAAAATAACGTGTTTCCATTTTTGAAAGGATGATGAAACATTATAACAACTTAGGTCAAACATAGCCACTTTAGGCTTAAACAATTTTGAAAAATACAAAGATACAAAGATTAAACATGAAGGAAAAATGTAAAAAAAAAAAAAAATAGAAATCTGCATTTAAAACTATAAAAAAACTATCTGGTGGATGGGAAGGGATTGTAATGAACAAATGGTAAATGCATAAATTTTAAAAGAATAAAGTAAGGTAAAATATCAAATATAAAAGAATACATTGTGAAACTACAGCCAAAAATATTTTAAAATACTGAGAGAAAATAATAAAAATATTCAAAATGTATAAAAATGTATAAAAAATTTTCCCATTTTGGCCATTTCCAGACAAATATGAAAGGGTAGCCAAATTATTAATTGAATAGGTAAAATAATGGCATAGAATATGCCGCTAATGAATTTCACTCACAAAATGACAGTAATTATTTCACAAAAGCATGCAAATTAACATGCATTAATAATGCAAATCATGTAATAATAATGCTATTTTAAAACATTTGTGAATTAACTATTTTATACGATTCGCTAATAGTTAAAAAAATACTTTAAAAGATCGAAAACAAATGTAAGAAAAAAAAGAGTAAACATTCGTGATTCGCTATGTGACAATGAAGTCACTCACGGCTGTAAAAAATAAATAAATAAATAAATAAATAAAAAATAAAGCAACACGAATATAAAAATTCTAACAATATTGTATTTAAAACGCATCTTTGAACTGACAGTGCTTTGAGGCCTATAGCTACTATGGCTGTCGCCTCGATTGATCCTTAATACACAGAAACAGAGACAATACAGAACACTTTTTATTACAGATATCCATGGCATACATTTATTACACTTCAAAGAGACAACACATCATCCATGCCCGAACCCGGATTTGAACCGGGGACCCGCGGTGTGACAGCAGCTGCCGTTACCAACCACACCACTGGGTCGGCTAAAACGCACCATCGCTTTTCTTAAATAAAAGTTTTAATTAAACACCTTTAAAAATTTGACTGTTTTGCTGCATCGTCATTACACAAAAATATTATAAAAACATTTCCCATTTATAAAAAAATTTCCCATTTTGGCCATTTCCAGACAAATATGAGAGGGTAGCCAAATTATTAATTGAATAGGTAAAATAATGGCATAGAATATGCCGCTAATGAATTTCACTCACAAAATTACAGTAATTATTTCACAAAAGCATGCAAATTAACATGCATTAATAATTGAAAACATGTACTAATAATGCTATTTTAAAACATTTGTGAATTAACTATTTTATACCATTAGCTAATAGTTAAAAAAAATACTTTAAAAGATCGAAAACAAATGTCAAAAATAAAGAGTAAACAATCGTGATTCACTATGTGACAATGAAGTCACTCACGGCTGTAAAAAATAAATAAATAAATAAATAAATAAGTAAATAAATAAATAAAAATAAAATAAATAAATAAAGCAACACGAATATAAAAATTCTAACAATATTGTATTTAAAATGCACCTTTGAACTGACAGTGCTTTGAGGCCTATAGCTACTATGGCTGTCGCCTCGGTTGATCCGTAATACACAGAAATAGAGACAATACAGAACACTTTTTATTACAGATATCCATGGCATACATTTATTACACTTCAAAGGGACAACACATCATCCATGCCCGAACCCGGATTTGAACCGGGGACCCGCGGTGTGGCAGAAGCTGCCGTTACCAACCTCGCCACTGGGTCGGCTAAAACGCACCTTCGCTTTTCTTAAATAAAAGTTTTAATTAAACACCGTTAAAAATTTGACTGTTTTGCTGCATCGTCATTACACAGCTTTTATAGAAAATGATCACTTTACCGTATTACACTGTTAAAAATTTGACCCATTTGTAGCAGCGTCACTCCACAGCTTTTATGGAATATCTCTTTTATGACCAATGAGAATGCTCCATATCACAGTAAAAGTAACCGCTTTATATAAAAGCAGTGGAGTGATGCTGCAGCAAATGATCACTCCAACGCTTTTATAGAAAACGGTTACTTTGTGTGTGTTACTTACAATGTATTCTATAAAAGCTGCGGAGTGATGATGCAGCAAAAGAGTCAAATTTTTAACTGTGTACTGCTAAAAATTTGACTCATTTACTGCAGCGTTACTCCACAGCTTTTATAGAATGTCTTTTTTATGACCAATGAGAATGCTCCATAACACAGCAAAATAATCGTTTTCTATAAGAACGGTGGAGTGATGCTGCAGCAAATGAGTCAAATTTTTAACAGCATGAATATTGTGTTTGAAATTGGGAAAAGATTTCAAAGCACAGTAAAATGTAGTGACGTCATTTACAGCTCAAACTGTAAATCTGACAAATGAGAACGTTCCATTACGACTCTGGAACGTTTGCATTGGACAAAAAATTTATAGCCTTTAAAATCGGAGATGACTTTTCACAATGGAATTTGTCATTGGTCACAATAAGTGTTTTTTTTTTCTCGTGGATGGATTGACCCCGGAATCATTATACACGGAGGGATTTTATATGAGGACACCAGAAGCCAAGGGGTGGGCCTCCGTGGCTGAGTGGTTAAGATATCACGCCGCTGATCGTGAGGTTGTGAGTTCGAATCCCACTGGCTCCATTGCACACACTCCTTGTGTGGGGCTCCTGGTTGTACTTATCTTGTGTTGTAATATTTCCTTGTGTGCTATCTCGTCCCTGTATATTGACGATGGCTTATAAGCAGGCTTCTTGTCGAGCACACAAGTCAGAAGTATGTTGTTCAATAAACAAACAAACAAACAAGCCAAGGGGTATAAGTGACAAAATTGAAAAAAATGAGTTAAGTGCACAGGGTATCTGGAAGTATGCTTTTTTCATTTCAGGTAAAGAAATAAAGGTCATTTTCTTATTATTTGGGGAGTTATACAGATAAACCACTTTTTTCGAAAAACAAACAATATTGATTAATTATACATTTAAAGAAAATTGTACTCTATTTTTTTTAACAGTTATTGAAATGAGAGTTGAAAGATTAAAATTCAACAAGAAGATGTTTCCTATTTCAATTCAGTCAATTGTTATTGATTTTCTAGTTTAACATCAATTATCTTTAAACTCAATTTACTCCAAATAGACATTTTGTCACTTGTACCCCTTGGCTTCTGAGGTCCTCATATATATAATGTTTTATTATTGTTATTATTATTATTGACCAAAATATATTTCATTAATTTTATTAGATTGGATATTTTTTGAACAAGAATTTTATTTATGTGGTCCGGGACACAAAAGTCTTCAAATTATTTCTCCTTTTTTTCCTCATTAAAATGTCGTTTAAATCATGCTTATATCTTAAATGGATAAAGATTTTTGTTTCTTTTTTTTTTTTTTTTGGTTTGGTTTGGTTATAAAATCTTTCTTTAAAGCAACGGTTGTCATCGAAATGGTGATGGGTTATTTCATTATTGATAGTATTTAAATTTCATATCTCAAAAACCGTTAAAGATAAAAATAATTCCAACTTAAAATATGTCTTTTTCATTTAATTTACTTTAATTTTGATTCAGGAAATTAAAATAAAATATTAACTTTTGAAAATATATTTTAAGTTTTTAAAAAAAGTTACAGCTTTTTTTAAAAATTTTTAATTTAAATATTTTTAACTTTCATTTAAACTAAAAATTTTTAAACTACCGATTTAAAATTAAAGCTTATATATTTCAGTATGTTTAAATGAAAAGAAATTGAAAATATAGTAATAATTTTTTGAGTTTTAATGATTTCAAATTACACTATTTATTAAAAAAATGAATTTGAAATTCTTAATTATATACAGAGTGTTTCAGTTAAACGTTGCAGAACTCCTAAGAGAGGTAGGGTGCATCCTGACGACTCGAAATCATATAGCAATGTGGGGTCGGAAATGTTTTCTTGAAGTGGTGATTTACACAGAAGTGCCATAAAGAAAAGACACCGTAAGTGAAAAATCGTTTTAATGCATGTAAAAAAGCAAAATGTACATGGGTCAAAGTGAGTGTTCGAAATTTCTGCCACAGACTACAATGTACACCTCACATCTCTGGCGCATGGAAATCCGAACATTCGCGAATACTCCAAGCATATCTCGAATTTCTCCGGCAGCTACTTCGATTCTTGCAACCAGCTCCTCAGAATTGTCAACAGGGTCATAAACCAGTGTTTTCATATGATCTTAGAAATTAAAATCAAGATATGATAATCCGGGTGACCGAGCAGGCTAAAGGCTAACACACGGGACCACCACTTGCGCCTTGTGCGAAATGACGATTCCCTGCATGAAAGCTCGAAACTTTTGCACAGCGCCATTTAGTGCGTCGGGAAAGCATTTCTGACCCCACAATGCTATATGATTTCGAGTTGTCGGGATGCACTCTACCACTCTTAGGAGTTCTGAAACGTTTAACTGAAACACCCTGTATATAGATATATGAGAAGTTTTATTATGTGATATTGTTTACAAATAATATGATTAATCATCAAAAAATTTCCAAAATTTTAACTCGATAAATGAAAATTATTTTAAAATTCGCCCCGGAGACATTTATTATTTTTGTCATTATACGAAGACGTATGTTTCAAAACTCGCATGTTATCGAACTTATCGATGGAATATCAAATTTTGGGAAATCGCGAAAAACCTCTAACTGCGTCCATTGGCTTTCATTTTGGTATATGGCGAAATTTGAAACTTCCCTAAATTACCGAAGATCACCTAATCTTGTAACGTATTGTAAAATGGGGTGAATCGGAACACTTTTCAACTTTAATGTTAAAAAAAGCAACAAATGATTTTTTTTTCTACTAGAAACTTCGGTCTTGTTTTGTTTTTTTTACTTTTTAAGCAAAAACGAAACATTTTTACTGTTTATATATGTATTATTTAATTTTTTAATGGTGTTCCGATTCACCCCGCAGATAGGGGTGAATCGGAACAAATTAAATAATCTTTATTTATTCCGATTTAAACTTTAATAGGGTTAATAAAACAGGTAATAATGATAAGGGAGGATTAGGAACACGTAGTTACTGTGAAACCAAGCCTTTATTTTATATACAACTGAAGATATGCCTTTTTAAAAGTTAGAAAACAACTTTTAAATAAAAAAAAATTAAAAGCTATATTAAGAAAATATATTCGAATTGCATAAGTAGAATTTAATAGAATTTTAACCCTGCTCTGTGCTATCCTTTACTAGTAGTCATTGGGTAAGTGAATCTATTGAGTAGCCAAAATCGCTGCATGTATTAATACGATCTACTAATACGCCCTCATCCCTAGCCCTTAGTACTGTTTGCATCCACCTCTTTTTTAATTAGTTTTTCATTATGAGATGTTTGTGTAATGTTGTGGATGTCAGAGAATAATTCTGTGTAGTTTTTCTAACTAATTTGCTACATTTTAAATTCTTTTATCGTGTGTTCCATGTCTGTTGGGTTAGACGTTGACTTTTTTGTTTAACCAAGTAATTTCTTGGCACCTTTAAACTCTTCAAGTAGTTAGAACAAACAAAATATTGTTACAATACATATTCATACCTATGTATTACTGTATAGAAAAATAAACCATGAGAGAAAACGTGTTCCGATTCACCCCGTAAATATTAAACCTCAGATATTACAAGCCATTTTTCATTTTTTCATTGTGTAATTTAGAAATAAGTAGAATTTAATACAGAATATCATTTACGGGTCTATCATTAATTAAAAATCCCCTCTCTTAGGTTTGGAATACGAAAAATACTGTAGTTACATACAAAGTTTTGAAGACGTTGAAAACATGAGGTTTTTGAGGATCCTCTTGAATTTTTTTATATGCCTCAATAGTTGTTCAACCATGTCAAAACTGAGTTTTCCAACTCTTAATGTTATTACCTTCTTTTAAAAAAATTCGCAACTAAAAATATCATCATATATATTTATAATGAATTTATTTGTATGACCGGGAAGTTTCGTTCTTATTCACCCCGCTGTTCCTATCCACCTCATTTTACGGTATACCAGCATTTATAGTAATTTACTAGATCGTTGTTTGTCATCTGCATAAGAAAAAGATTATTTGAAGTATTAAAAAAATGCATAATAAATACATTTTTTAAATTATAAGTATCATTCTCTTACAATAATTTTGACAAAGTTGATGGGAGGTATCGTAAATCTTTAATTATTAATTGGAAATAATTCAGATAAAAACGCATTTTTTTCTTAAGGCTACTTATTTAGTCAATATCCAGCGTCCGACTACTAGCGTTTTCTTTTAAACTTTTGAAGGCCATCAATAAAGGACGCTTTAGATTGTGTTCAAAGCGATTTTTTCACCTCATATATGGTATCAAACCGACCCCGAAATGGAGTTTTGAGTTTTGGAAGCAAGAACAAAAAGCCTCACTTAAAGCATGGTGACGTCACTGCGACGTCGTTGTGAAGTCACATTGTGACTTTGTGACCATCGATTGTCGATGTGAAGTCACAGTGACTAAAATGTGAGGTGGTTATGGCCGTTTTAGAGATCATTTGTGACGTCACATTGTGACCACTTTGTGAAAAAGATATCGTTTTTGACTACTTTGACATTAACATTGTGACGAAACTGTGACAAAAGCGATGATATTTAAATTGCCAGAAACATGTTTTTAAAGTAAATAACATGTTTTTAAGAATATTTGTAATTTTTTAAAGAATTTTAAGAAACTCACATCTGAGTCACAATGTGACGTCACTGAGTGGTGGCATTTTGGTCACAGATGTGATGTGACCAAAGTGACTCACAGTGACGTCATTGTGACGTCACATTGACCATGCATGCTATGAGGGCTGGAACAATATCAGGCGGGTATGGTATAATTGCAAAGCGATATCCTTTAGATTCCCCAACCGTAGTTCGAGGCGAGGAACAAAGTAGGGGAAGGAGCGATAAATTGAAGAACATAGCCTAGCTGAACGTGCATCTAACCTTGACATTTGCAATTCTGCGTGAATAGTTTTGCACATCTGCCGTAACTAAGATTAGTTACAGTCATGATCACTTGGATATTTACCCTTCGGTATAACAGGATAAAATCCCCGATTTCTTCACTGCGCTCTTCCTGACTTTGGATCGTCTATGAAGGACAGATTCAGATTGAGATTCAGCCAGGTGGGGAGGCCTGCCAATTGGCCCCTCAACTAGCCCCATCCAGCAATATTTATTCAAAATAAATACAGAAAAATTTAAAAAAAAATTAAAATAAAATAGAATAAAATAAAATAAAAAATAAATGAAAAATAAACAAATAAATAAAAAAATACATGAAGAACATGTGGAAAGTTCATTTACATCCAACATCAGTGTCATATGGTAGAGTATCTCTTCCATAAGCAGCCAACATTTTATTGTGAATTTGCCGGGCACTGTAACCTTTCAGAGGTAAAAATTGCAAGCCTCTATTTCTTCCATACTGCAGGTTATTTCAATCGTCACCTACGGGAAAACAAACAAATCAACATTAATATCTGTAATTTATAACAATTGGTACCCAAGAATAAATAAATATGCAAAAAATATCATATATGCAAAAAATAACATATACATTCAGTTCCATGCAACTACACTGTAAAAAGAAAAAAAAAAATCTGTAACATTACTAACAATTTCCTAGAAAATTGGAATACCTAGAACTTCTTTTGTAACAATAAAAATGAAATAACTTATCTCAGTTCTTTTCTCTAGTGAGAATTCGTTCTTTATTCTTATTTTTTTATTAATAATAATGCTTTTTTATTTATTTTTTTAATATTCCGAATTTTAATTATAATGAAATATTTAATAACGATAATGAATAGAACAATATGTTGAATAGAAAATCGAGTACTACTAGGTTATCCCGTCGACCAGTTTCGCCAAATTATACAAATCGCCAAACTAATAGCCAAATTATACATATTGACATAGTTTTTGTTTTCAATAACGAAAAAATAAATAATTTTCAGAATATTAATAAAATTACAAATAAAAAATCGAAATAAAAATCACTTAATGACGCTTTAAACACATGTATCATATTTAATGTCATTGAATGTGACATTCACAATCATATATTCTTGGCATTTAATCTTGTAATTTGGCGATATAATTTTGGTCGACGTATAACAGAGTAGTACCGAAAATCGTAACATCAGAAGTAAATTCTTTTACCGTGTATATATGAAAATATAGGTATATTTTCATTTCAACACAATCAGACTATGATAATGTGTTGAAAATTTTCTTCTTTAAATATAAAATGTTTTTGACAAGAATACATTTTTTTTAATTTTAAAATCTGTTTTTACATATGGCATTTACAAAAATGGTTTTTCTATGTTGTACAGACATAGAACTTTTATCTTTAAGAATGATTAATCCTATTTTAAATTAATTTGAATTATCATTTATGTTATTTTTAGGAGATACAGATTAATATTTAGAGTAATTATATAAAACTTTGCAAACTACAATAAATTAATGCATTTATGTGAGGGTGTAATATTTTAAGTCAATAGAGACTGAAAATACAGTCCGAAATTAATAAAAAAGTAAAAGAAAAATAAATCGTGTTTATAATCTTAAATATATTAAAATTGCGTTTTGATCGTAATTAATGCAATAAAATCTTTAAAAAAACTCATTCAAATATTAAAAAATTAGTAATATTGTATTATCATTAATTAAAAAATATATGACAGTATTCTTCTTTCTAGTGTTTATAAGTAAATATAATTTACTTAACAGAGGAATTGAAAATAAACACTATATTAGCAATATTTCATATTCTATTTTAAATCAAATGTTTTGTTTACCAGAACTTTTGCTCTTTTTGGAATTATTTACATCTAAAAAAGTTGAAAAGATAATAAAGAACAAAAAGTACAGAACAATAAAAAATATTAAAAAAAACTGTGAGTATAAGCTTTTATTAACAAATTTCTTTTACAAAACTATTAATGAGTGAATTCTAACAGGATTTATGCTGTACAATATATAATCAAATTTTTATTAATATGTCAGTGTTTTTATCTTCTTCATCTGTGAATTTTATTAAATTTAGCAATTTGCTAGCTACTATTAGCAGCATCTTTAGTAATAAATTCTTTTTAATATTTTTATAATATCATTTATTTACACATTGTAGTTACGCATTATTCGCATATGTCATACTCTTTGAATGCTTTTAAGTAGCTAGCAAAAAATGACACGTGATATATCATATTATATTCAAATTCTAAATAGATTTACAGCTTAGTATATATTTTTATATTTGTAAAAGTGTAAAATGTTTTTATTTTCAATTGCCATTTAAATTAATTAACTAATGTAGTGCCGTTATTTTTTATGTTTTATTTCTTTGAAATTATTCTTGCTTAACTCTATTCGGATATTGCTTAGTAAAAATTAAACTTACATGAATAATACATGTTGAAAATTTCCTCCCAGAATCTATAAAAATATTTATTTTCATTAGAAATTCCATATGAAGTTGTTATGTAAGTTTATAAAAGCGCATTACACATTCATTAAAAGCTAAAACTTTTCGAAAGTAGAAAATTATTTTTAAAATTAAGTCTCAGAATTTTGTTTTAACAATATTTTTTTGCATTTCAGAAAGAAAAAAATTATTTACAAAATGTTTCAAGATAATCGTTTTTTGAGAATACTTTCGTAATTAAAGTAGTGCAGAATAACGTTATATAAATTGTCAGAAGACGATTAAATCATCACAAATGACAACTTAGGAGAATTCGAAAGAAACGATATTCGTTTTAGTAGTTTAGAGATTATGAAGGTATTGGTACAAATAATATTAAGATCCTTTGCAAAACAGTTGCAAAATAGACTGTGTTGATATTAGAATTTTATCAATAACTAACACTTCACCAAATCATGTGTCACATATGATACATATCTAAAACACTACCTGTAAGGCATGCTGACGACACTGCGACGTCGTTGTGAAGTCACACGGTGACTTTGTGACCATCGATTGTCGATGTAATGTCACAGTAACTAAAATGTGAAGTCATTAGGGCCGTTTTAGAGGACGTTTGTGACGTCACACTGTGACCACTTTGTGAAGTCACGGTGTGACAAATTTGTGAAAAATGTGGCATTTGTGACTACTTTCAGATTAACATCGTGACGAAACTGTGAGAAAAGCGACGTTATGAAAAAGTGTTTTATAAAGTAAATAACATGTTTTAAAGAATTTTTGTAATTTTCTAAAGATTTTTAAGAAAGTCAAATCTCAGTCGCAATGCGTTGTCACTGAGTGGCGGCATTTTGGTCACAGATGTGATGTAACCACAGTCATTGTGACGTCACTGTGACCATGCATGCTATGAGTGTATAATTCTCGTTATGTGCCAAGAATTTGGCCAATAGGATATCTAACTCTGATCAAGAACAGTCCAAAAAATTAATAACACTTACTTTGTTCATGTCAGATGGCTGCATATGAAAGAAAAAATAATTTTTTTTTTGGTCACCAAAAGAAAATAAAGAGCGTTAAAAATTATTAAGGCAAACTTCACGTTCATAATTTTAACTGGATACATAAAAATAATATAAAAAATGCTGAGTGTTAAGCAGATAAAAATAATTTATTTAAGCTCATTTTGTTGTAAAAAGTAGTAATACAATTTATACTTTTAAAAAACACTAATTTTGTACTTAGAGTAAATTCCATATATATATATATATTGGTCTAATAATGGGAAAAAATTGAAAAAAAGTAGAATTTCAAATTTTCATTAAATATTTGATATTTTATGGAGTATACTCTAACTACAAAATTAGTGTTTTTAAAATGTGTATCACTACTTTTTAAAAACACTATATATATATATATATATATATATATATATATATATATATATATATTGTTTGAAATGTATATATATATATATATATATATATATATATATATATATATATATATTTTTTGAAAATAAAAAAAAATCGTTCAGTGAAGGGTTAATCAGAAATTAGATGAAAGAATGAGCTTTAAGATTGCATTTAAATGTTATAAAAATCAAAATTTTGAAAACTGTCTGTAGGTTGTAAGATATCGAACATAATATTTTCAAAAAAAAAAAAAAATATCTTTTCAAATTAAATTTCGTACAGAAAATTAGTTGCAACCTGTGACTATTTTAACGGGATTGATTTATAGAAGGTTTAAAAGGTCTTCCTCTGAGTAGTTTTTAAGTTATGACTAAAAATGGAAAGCCTGCAATAGCTGAACATGAATTTAACATTAGTAATTCTGAAATGTAAAACTTTATATTACAAAACTGTTTGATAAATTATTTTCTTTGGTACCTTATTATACAATTTACAAAAACTAACTAAAAAATAAAAATAAATAAACTAAAAAAAAATGTCAATGTATGGCATTCGAATAGAAAATTTCACACTTTGGAATAATTTCTTTATGATAATTTCTTTATGATGACAACCCCTTGAGTTTAATTTGTTGCAAAAATTGAAACAAAGACAATTAGAAATTGAATGTCTATTTCCCTTTTGTAATATGGGATAATTTGTAGTTTAGAGTTAATATAGCGTTTTCTGTCTTTCTTTTCGATCGATTATCTATTTTATTGCTCGATTGACTATTTTGACATTATAATGAAAAAACCGAAATAATTTACATTGTACGGATTTTCGATTAATATACCTAAAATTGTTTAACTTGTTTGGCCCTTCTTTTACAGGAGAATATTTAAATCACAAAATTTGTTTTAAATGACCTATTAATGGATCGTTTCGCTCTGGTTTAAGATTCCTAGACAATTGGCTACATTATATAAGTAAAATTTAAAAAAAAATCTCAACTTTAGAAATGTAAATGATATAGCGACACTTAACCCGTCAGTAGTCGCGTGTCGGTCTTTTTGCCGCCCGTATAACTTATCTTCTCGTAACTTGTATCACCTTACAAATACGACGGAGATTTACCATGTAGCTGAGTTTGAAGGTTTCTCGACCACCTTGGGGAAGTAACAGGACCCTCTGTTTTTATTTCAGGTTCATTTTTTGAAACAAAGTTGAAATTGACGAAAAAGTCTACGTAACAATCACAAATGTCAGTTCATTTTTACTTTTTTCCCAATTATACCAGATCTCATGAATAAAAATGCATAATTTAAGAACATTGCTAATTTATATCTTAATTGAAATGTTGTTTTCGTATATTAGGTAAAAAATATTTATTATTTTAGATATTTGGTATGCGGGGGGCCGGCGGCGAAAAGACCGAGCGCGACTAATGACGTTGTTAAAAAATTCGCGACTACTCGCGGGTTAAGATAAATGTAGTAAATATATATGGTTAAATACTTTAGTATATTTAAAATATGCATACAAAAATAAATGGATATGCTGTTTTTATATGTACATTTATAATAAAATTCTAACATATGGAATATAATTGCATTTCATGCATCTCTGTTAAATTCATATACATGTTTTGTGATGAACATTAAAATATGTTACAGAAACAAATCAATATATGAATATATAAAGCATATTATTTAAAAATTTTAAGTTAAATTTCCCAGAGAATTTTTTCCACATTCATATAAATCATGATGATTGGTACAAATTTGCTTATGCCACCTTAATTAAAAACTTTTTAACATTATATGCTATTAGCTTGCTGTAAGTTACATTATAGCTATATGTAATAACTATTTGTATGTCCTAAAATTTATCGCATTTACACCTAAAGTGACAAGTAAATTCGGATAACTTATTACAGTAATTTGAAGCTTAACAGATTATTCATATGTTACTGATTGTGTTCGAATACCTCATTTTCAATCCATTTCCGTGCTTTTAATATCCTTTAATGACTGTATACTATATGTAACTACGTGCGAACCTTGATAACTGAAAATATTAATTCAAGGTATGTCGATATCGGACATATGTAAAAACTTTCAACGGATTTACCATTTTTTTAAACAAAAGTATATTATGAAATTACCGCATATGTATATAAGATGCTTGTATGAACCAACTAATTTTTTAATTATTAACATATACATTCAGTTCCATGCGACTACACTGCACAAAAAAAAAAAAAAAATCTGGAAAATTACTAACAATTTCCTAGAATATTGGGATACCTAGAACTTCTTTTGTTACGATAACAGAAAAAAAATTCTTGTAGCAGATACAGATTTGTAAAGAAAATCAAAAAAATCTGTAAGAATTATTTAGGAAACTGGGACACCTAGAATTTTTTAAGTATCGGCAACCCAGGTTACACATAAAATTTTAGTAAGATATCTGTAATTTTAGAAGATTCGTTTGTAAAACTACATATTTCTGTAGCTTGTTGTATTATTTAAGAAAACAATTTCTGTGTTTATTGTTCAAATGGTTGTAAATCCGGCATTAACATTTGAACAAACCATATTTCGTCAAGTCATTTGCATTCTTTCAACAGTTATAGTCTTGTCACAACATCCATCAGTTCATTTTTTAATTTGAGTCAACCATGGAGACTATTTTTCAATATTTCGCCTATTAGCTACTGTGGCTTTAAAAGTATCATGGATAAATGACACACTAATATTGTCGTGATTCAAAAAAAATTATAACTTACCAAGTCCGCTGACATGTAACCACACAAGCCCTTAGATCAAGATGTAATCACACAAGAGTTTATCATGATCAAGGGGTTATCTCATAAGTTATCACACAATTCAGTTGTACTGATCTTTCAAAAAGAAAAAAATATGTGAATCCAATAAAATATTCAGTTTTACAAAGTGGACAAATTTAATTGTGAAGGAATTTGTCGTTTTGAAAGAGCTTGTGACTCTAAAGGGACGTGACGGATTCTGAGAAATTGCGATTAATTCAAAGAATGGAAATATAAATTAATTTTTCAAACTGTAAAGTTTTTTTTTTAAATTATGGGCGTGTGCTGGTTATTTTTTACATCTTAAAAAATATAAAAAGCAACATAAAAGTTTCGTGGCACTCCTTTTATTTCATTGTTCTTATATTACCAGTATTAATTCTGATGTCTTTCTGACACTATTATGATGTTATATTGTGCTATACATGTAAATATAAAGTCTTTCTTAAATGCTTTTTTGCTGCAGAATTAAACAATTTATTTAAATTTTGCCCTCATGTTCTTTATTTCATTTTTGTTCTTTGTTGCAACATAACACGTGCTTTAACCTTCTCAAAGCTGCATGTTTCATTACAATACATCCAATACTTACATCAATATAATTCTAAAGATATGATCTACTTAAAAAAAAAAAAAGTGATGATAAATGTTATCAAGGCTCATATACCTATATGTAATAAAAAAATTATGTAATTCTGAAAAAAATATATATATATTACAGGGAAAAACATTTAAATTCTGCCCTTTTGCTTAGCGGTTAGGGAGTAAGGGAAAATAATCATCCTTAAACGCTTGCATTCCCATAATGCAAATTGCCATAATTTGCATGCTGCGAGATTTATGCAATTTATGCAGCATGAATTAATTTTGCATAGTGCATGCTGCATTATACGTGTATATCTCAAAATACATGCATGCACGATGCGCATGCAATTTAGCATGCAGAATTTAATGCGAATTGAATTTTTATTCTGCATTAAAATTGCAGAATTTAAATTGATTGCATGTTGCGAGAAAAAAACAAATATAAAGAATAAATAAATAAATTTAAAAACTCATTTTTTATTGTAAAAATAGAAAAACCTTCAATATATATATATATATATATATACACTGCTCAAAACAATTAAAGGATATTGCAGTTTCAGGTGGATTTTGTATCTGGGAAATTTTTAGCTAATTGATACGTGGTCGACAGACATAGTAGGTTATATGAGAATAAATTACACATGTTTGGCAGAAAAAAATGCATTTTATTGTGCATTTGTGTACAAAAGAAAAAAAAACAATATTTGTGCATATGAGAAAAAAAGAATAAGAAAAGGTGTTTTCTTCAAAGAAAATCATTTTCAGTAGGGGGTATGGTTCCCACGGGCGGCCAGCAAAGTTGAACACCTTTGAGGCATGGACTCAATGAGACTATTAATGACGAGTTGGGGTATTCTGCCCCACTCTTCCAGAAGAGATCTTTCCAGTTCTTGGAGAGTTTGAGGGGGTTTTTCGCGGCCAGAAACTCGTCTTCCTAGAGCGTCCAAAACGTGCTCGATTGGATTCATGTCTGGAGAACACACTGGCCATTCCATTCGAACGATTTCTTCCTCGAAAAGGAAATCCTCCACCAGTTTTGCACGATGTGGCCTGCAGTTATCGTCCATTAAAATGAAGTTATTTCCGATTGCTGCAGCGTAAGGGACTACAATAGGTCTGAGGATCTCATCCCTATATCGGCGACCAGTCAGAGCTCCATCTCGAATGATGTAGAGGTCAGTGCGCCCGTCAGTGGAGATGCCACCATACACCAACACTCCTCCACCGCCAAATCTGACACTTTCGTGCACGAACGCAGGATTACTCCTACTGCCACAGTCCCTCCAGATGAAAATACGCCTATTATCCGGATGCACAGAAATACTGGACTCGTCAGAAAACAGAATATTGCTCCATTCATTTCTCCTCCAGTTGACATGCTCGGTTGCCCACTCCCTACTGTCGGGACGATGCCTTGATGTTAATCTAACGCATACCATCGATCGGCGAGCATACAGACCTACAACATGGAGCCGGTTTTGGACAGTCTGAGTTGAAATCGTGGTGCCTGTAGCCGAGCGAAGGTGTTGTTGGAGAAGAGTAGCGTTCATGTTTCGGAATCTCCGAGCTGTTAACGCTAAATACCGATCTTCATTGGGCGTTGTTGCCCGTCTACGACCTTGCCCTGGTTTTCGGCTTGCACATCCACTCTCCAAAAATGGTTCCAGATCCTGGAAATGACAATTTGTGACACTCCAATGGCTTGCGCTACTTCGGCTTGAGTTTGGCTTCCTTCTAACCTACCAACAATTCTCCAAGCTTCTGAATCTGTCAAATGACTTCGCTGAGACATCGTACTCATCGAAACAAAGCAATCACTGAATGCCGATCATCCTTGTCTTCTTTCTCTTTTATCCAGTTGAAAGTCAAATTTCATTCGCGGCCGCTGAAGCGACGTTTTTGACGTCGAACTCAAAATTTGCATACTCCACAGTTTGAAAACCAGAAAAATGTGCATTTGTGATTCTCTTCTTCTATTTTCGGCAAAAAAATTTCGTTTATATCTTTATTTTATATAAAACTTCAAAGATCCTTTAATTGTTTTGAGCAGTTTATATATATATATATATATATATATATATATATATATATATATATATATATATATATATATATACGTACATATCTATTTTTTTAAAATAAGTAACGTGAATTTTCAAAAATCAAAGTATGTTTTAAAAATCATAAAAATAAAATATATATTTACTTTTACTATTTTCATTTATAAATAAATTATAGATTTATAATGAAAATAAAACACATTGTAATTTCGAATTGTTAGTAATTCAAAACGAAAGTTATAGAACCATACTTTAAAAATTTTTCTCCTATTTGATAAGAATTCGAGCGTTTCATATAGAATAAACATTGGTATTTATAGAATTTAATTTATACATAAGTTATTTTATAAAGTGAATTTTTCAGTTCCCTGTATAACAAAATTGCTGAATATTTAGATCAGCATTAACTAAGTTATAATTTGTAAAATTTTGGGAAAAATCTTTTCCGCTGTATGTCTTGCTTAATTATTTGTTGTTGTTGTTGTTGTTGTTCTTTGTTATTGATATTTAATCACTACAATGCTACATTTCTTCACTTAAGATAATAAATAATTTGATGTCTTTAATTAAATTTGTGTTATATCTACCACCCCTTTTACGCTGATAACTGTTAAGGACATTGCACAAATTACGGAAACCATAAAAAGTTTAATTATGTACTTTCATTATCCCTTAAATTTTACATTTTAGAACCACCGAAACAACTTAATTTTGTTTAATTTAAGTTTACATTAGAATTAAAAAAGATACTGATTCTATAAATTTCATTTTCTGCATATTTTTTAATATTTGAATTTCTAAATAATTATATTAACTATTGAAAATATTCTGTTGTTTCGAATGAAATTTAATGTATTACAAGATTTGTTATAAATCTGACATCACCTACGAGAGTTTAAACAACAATGTGATAATACGTGTCGGTTATAATTTACAACGGAAATCAGAAATCCCAGATATTTGCCGTCACATTATAAATCTGCTAGTCAACGTGTTAGGTTATACATTTGGTATTCTAGTTTATAATTGTCATACTAGTTTTAAATTTTGAAAAATTTAATGTTATTAATATATACTATTATAAAATGTAGCTATTGTAACTAAAATATTCTATTATTAAAGAATAGTAGAACCATCGTTAAAATGATTTATTTTTTTACCACGAAAATTATTTTATTTAATAATCAAATTAAATAAATTCTTACTTGACATTAAAATACATAATCTTGCTGCCCGTAATGCCAAAATTTTAAATAAATAATAAATTTAAATAAATGGTGATATTATATTATTTTTCAAATTATTGGTAATCTGAAAAGGACATTAAAAGTTCTGAACTGAAACGAAAGCTTCTTATAATGGCATTTTTTCTTACATTTATTTTGCAATGATATTTTTTCATTTATGTAAAATAAGAGTATTTTTTGATATGCTGAATATATATACTGAATAACATATAAAGTGTTATTATATTTCAATAGATATATAGATTATAAAAAATAACTCCTGGTGATACTGGTATAATCTTAAAATATATTGCTATAAAAAAGCGTCAGTAAAATATATTATATAAAATATATTATTATATTTGTCTCTTTTATAATCTGACAAAAAGATAAAGTATTGTTTCCGTTTATGCAGACGTTTTAAAATTCGGTTGAAAATCAGGGTTTGCCAAAATATCCAGCCCTGAAAAAATCCTTTGTGGGTTTTTAGGTAGATTTCTTATGAAGTACTACCTTTTGAGGTGGCTCCCATGTTAGAAATTCTGAAAACAATTTGCTGATCTACACCTCCTAGACCCCAATACTACCATCACTATAAATCTTTATTTATCTATCTATGTATCTATCGGTCTGTATCACTTTTTGACGATACATTAAATCAATTCTCAAAATTGTCTCGGGCGAGTTCATTAATGGGCAAAATCGGGCCGAGGGGGTGGAAATAGGGAAGGGTTTTGTGAAAACAGAGAAAACCCATAACTTCTTAATGAAAATAGATATCGAATCGGTTTAAAGTTTTTAATACTTCTAAAAAAGGTGCCAACTGTTTGAGCATGACTGATATTTGATAAAGTTAAAAATGGGGTCAAGGGAAAAAAAAACTGGGTTTTTGGAAGAAAGAAATTCGTAACTTCGACAATTCAGAATGTATTAAATCCAATTAATTTTTTTATAGATGTTCTTAAAAATATCTAAAACTTTTGCATTTACAAGTTTTTGATAGGACGAACTCTTACAGCAAAAAGTAAAAAATAAATAAAAATAAAAACAAAAACAAAGAGGACGTGGAAAAAGAAATATGTCCATAACTTCTCCAATTCTTAAGATTTCAAATCAGATTAATTTAATTTTACATCTTCTCAATAATATCTACAACTTTTGCACTGAAAATTTCTTATAGGACCAATCCTTATATCAAAAATAAAATAAACAAAAATAGGATTTGAAGAAAAAATCTCAAATACAAGCTGATTATATTTTGACTCATTTTTAAATTCATTTTTGATTTTAAAGACAGGTTCTATTATTTATAAAATGAAACGTATTGACCAGTTTTAAGACAGAATATATTTCAAAAAATGCTTTTAAATAGGTATTACGAAAAGAATTTCCCGAAACAATCGTGATTGAAAATTTTAGTACTGTATTCGAATAACAAATCGCTTATTTTCTGACTCATTTTTAAATTCAATATTGCTCTCAAACACATTCAGTTGACAGTATCTCTAATTTAAGAACTATAAAAAAGCACCGTATTGCTCGATTTCTGAATGACGTCAGGATATATTTTATAACATGCTGTCAAAGTGGTCATTTTGAGACAAATCTTGTTTAAGATTATTGTGATAAAACCAGCTGTTACAGAAAAACAAAATTAAAATTTCTTCAAAAGTGGTCAAATAAAATTGTTCAACTAGGTTTTTCTCTAATTATATACACATATTTTTGTTGTTGTTGAAAGGAGTACTTAACGATATCTACCTCCACCTATAAGCCAAGCCGAAAAAGATTTTTTTCTTTTGTTTGTTCTTTCACAATTGTAAAATAACTTAATCTGAAGTATGAGAATGTGAAATCAAATGTAAATTTAAATATATTTCCAAAGAACTACATTTAAAGGAACTTCCAAGCACAATTAAAATGACTAAATAAGATATTAGGTGTAAAGAAGGATGATTTCCATGTTATTAATCTAAAATGCGTACTGATGCTTCGAGTCTTAATGTATGCCTAATGATAGCACGTGAGCCCCGTTGTAATTGCTTGCATCTTTATAGCTCTTAATATTAATTATTCCATTTATAATCGCTGCTTCACTGTTCAATGAAAATAATGAAGGAACACAAAAATACTGGTAAATTATGGCAAAAAAGAGGAAAAAAGGATTCCTATTGATTTTAGTCAATTTCTCTGTGTCATAAATTCGGTACCAGTTACTTCAAGACTGTTATAAATCTGGTCTGGTTTGAAGCAAATTATAAAAGTATTTAAGAGTTGATATAACAGAAAAGTTAGTAAGAGTGCATCGATATTTGCAAACTGAAATTAAAATTTCACTGACACTTACTACTACAGTGCATCAAATTCATCATCATCAATGGTGATCAGCCATTTCAGTATATTAAGATCTATAACTGATCCTTAGCACTATACCAGATAGTAATTTTTAATAAGAAAATTTTTGAGCAGTATTAATTAAATATCAAAAGGCTCCGTAACATAATACACTAGTTAGACGGAGATATTCGCACACTATTGTTAAACCTATATATATATATATATATATGTAATAAAATAAAAAAATTTGGGCCATTTTTGTTCTCTCTTAGCTTCAATTCTAAATTTGTGGAACATATTTCAGTCTTTGTTTCGTAACTTGTAACAGCTAAAATTCTTTTTCTTACTTTAGTTATTAATAAATTATTGCTTGCTTATCAAAACGGCGGGAGGTATTTCGTAAGCTTTTTACTTTCTGGAATATTCCTGGGATTTTAATTTTATTTTTTATTTTAACATCGCGTGACAGGTGTTAAACAGGAAAAAATATAGTTCTTGCCAAGGACCGCCTGCTACGACCAATTAGAATTGATCATTTTTGTCCGTTTGAGGCTCGAGTTCATCCTAATTGGATTTTAAAATGATTGACGTTTGTCGTGGAAATGTCCCATATTCATTTGGTCTTTTAGGAGGTTAGAATGGATTTGCCCTTTAAACTACCAAGCCATACATTTCATTTCTCCGCTGAATTAGAATATTCGATGATGTGGACGAGATAATGACAGTTGTAGTGTCGATGGGTACTAAGGTGATTGCGGGGAAGATTTTATCTATTTTATGAGTTCATCAATAAAGAACTTGAAGACTGATGGTGTTTGTTTTTTAATGGGGAAATACCCCAATGAAACTCTTCTACTGCTCGCCAACTGCCGGAGCGACTACTCTGCCCGTGCTGCTAAGAATATCTAGAATTTATGCAACATAGTTTATTTTCGTCGAGTTCAACGTATATTTATTTATTACATTTTAGCCGGCAGGATAAAAAATGAACAGGCGTACGACTTTTGAGAAAAGGAAATTATTGTGGCTTAATAACAACTGAACCTTTGTCTGAGAATTCTTCGCAACGCTGTGTGTACACGCGCCATTTTCGCCAAGCTTGAAACTAATTGCTGGAACTTCTGCCTTTGTTTATTACTCATCTTGAACCGACATGAATCATCGAGTGGTGCTACTGGTGTTGAGGGGAATGCGGTCGATAAGAAGGAATTTTTCTCAAAAAAGGAAATCTGAGAATAATATCTTCCTGTCCATATAAATGAGAAACCTTTCCGCTGTGAAAAAAGATCGTGTTATGAAGTCTTGTTTGTAATTATGTGTGGTATCTACAGCTACAAATCTTTTAATTGTGAAATATGCCTCTAATATTTTTTTTATACATGATATTTACGAAAACGTAAGCTGATTATTTAATCAAAAGAACACCTGCACGACAAATTTCAACATCATTTGCTTTTATTTATTTATTATTGTATTTTCTAGGTAAAAGTGCAGAAATATTTTGATCAATTTTCATTTCATAAATAATGAACACTTGCATCACGATTCGAAACTACGGTTGATTCCATCGGTAATATAAGCTAATTGAAATTTGCACCTGTGAGTCGTATCTACGAAGTGCTTTATTTTTGTTTATTTTAATAAATTTTAGGTATTTGAACAAAAATGGCGCAAATTTTTTTTATTTTATTACATATATATATACATATATATATATATATATATATATATATATATATACATATATATATACATACATATATATACATATATATATATATACATATATACATATATATATATATATATATATATATATATATATATGTATATACATATATATATATATATATATATATATATATATATATATATATATATATATATATATATATATATATATATATATACATATATATATATATACATATATATATATAAACTGGTGTGCAAAAATTAAGGTCGAAAGGGTTTTTCAAATGTAACGTCAGCCATAAGTTTTCCACATGAACCAAAATCATAACATAACATCTTCTAGATGTGGAAATATGAGACAAGTGTTAAAAAACCTATAAACAAAGAATCAAAAAGATTCATAAGCACTTTATTGTAAAGGTCACTTGGAGCACAAATGCGGAGAAGACAGAAGCGTTTTTCTTACAAGCACCTGACAGAAAAAAAAATTGTCTGTAATAGGGGATATGGTCACCCCAGACTACGATGAAGGATTTACAATGTCTGTCCATGGTGAGGACGAGGTTGTCTAAGAGCTGTTGAGGCATCGAGTCTCATTCCTCTTGTAACGCCAATTTCAGCTCCAGATTCGTTCCAGGTGCCTGATGACGTGATGCCAAGCGTATCCAGAGAAGGTCTCACATGTGTTCAATGCCATTCAAGCCCGAAGATTTTGCAGGCAAATCCATGCGTTGAATATCGTCACTCTCTAAGAGCTCTTTGATAATCACAGTAAGATGATGGAGAGCGTTGTCGTCCGTGAAAATGATGTCTGGAGCCACAACACCTCTAAAAAGAGGAACGTGAGGTAAGAGATTCTCGATTCAATAGCGGGGACCAGATACTGAACGTCTTTGGAAGACGTGGAGATTCGTATGACTACCAAGCATGATACCACCCCAAACAAGAAGTCCGGCACCCCCAAAATGGTACCTTTTGATGATGTTGGAGTGGGGTTAGGAATTCCCTACTCTCTCCAGATGTGTAAACGTCCAGAATAGCTCGTCATACTAAATTGGCTCTCCTCCGTAAAGACTACTCGAGGCCACACCTGTTGTGTCCATTTTTTGTGTTTCTGGCACCACAGAAACTGGCGTCTCCGATGAGGAGGCGTTAATGGTACACGCTGTATTGGACGTCGTGCATATAGACCACCTTTGTGAAACCTTTTAGCCACGGTAAAACGTGATATCCGATGTCCAGAAATCTGTTCAATCTACCTTGTGATTTCTACAGATGCCTGCCGCTTGTTAATTTTCACCTGTATGACGACATAACGGCCACGTGCTGTTGTTGTTGCTCATGGGCGTCCACTGCTGAGTGATCGGACAGCTGATGCCTTCGTTTGAAATGCACTTCAGGCTCGTAAAACGATTTTATGAGCGATAATGAACCTTTTGTGCCACACTTGTCACACTTCATCCTTCTTACAACTTCCAAATGATTCGAGCTCGTGTGAAGTCTTCCAGAGGACATCTTCTGGATTGCCTCTTGTCTATATCACGGAATAGTAGTAAAACAATTTCGTTGAAGTCACTTTAAACAGTGCGATAGATTTCACAAAATTTCTGTAGGATCATCGCCTCTGTGCTATATCCCCCTTAACACCTCCTTGTTTTACGCATATGCCATGTATGAGCATGACCTGCTGCATTTGTTTCAGATCTATCTCCTAATTGGCCTTTAATTTCGTTCGGTTGCCTTTTTCGTATTTTATGCTAATTTATCTGCTCCGTCCTTAATTTTTGCACACCAGTGTATATATATGTATATATGTAATAATGTGTCGATTTACTTTAAAATATAAACAGGTTTGCTTGAAATAATATATCGGTTCTCATGGAATAACATCTGTCTTTTTATCAATGTTGGTTTAGCAGCCGTATTTGGAAGCAATGGAGTTGTGTTCTATGGGAGTTTCTCCAGTAAAAATGCAAGAAAGTCCTTTATTATTTTTGAGCACGACCATCAGTTATTCCACAACTCTCCAGTCTCCCAAATTCCTAATAGGCAACTTGCTCTAAGCCTGAATCATCTCAAACATTCTAAATTATTCCGAAGATGAGACGGGAATCCTGAAATTTGAAAGGTCCAAAGCATTCTACGCACTCCAAAACTAAAATGACTCTCTCAAAATTCCAAGCCAATCTAGCTCCTCCGTTTTTTACGTAAGGCTTTTAAAGATCCATTACGATTGTTTTCAACGTAAAGATAATCCAACCCGCTGTCTCTCATTAGTCAGTAGGCGAGACTAGATGCACGGAATCTTTACTGACTCGCGTAATAGCGTAATTTACCCACACGCAAGGCGTATGAATCCCTAGCAGACGAATAATTAAATAATAAAACAAAATTAAAGTTTCGATAAATGTTTTTTAATTCTAAAACGGGAAATGGATTTGTGTACTGAATGTAAGATTTCGCAATAAGATATTGGCATTCAAGAAACATTCTAGCTCTTTTTAAGAAAATAGTCAATAGGTTATGCTAAGTTAAATAAAATAAAATAACTTTAGCCGTTAAAAATATTAATACATTACGGCAACTGAAAATAAAAGTATGTTCCATGAAACGTTAAAACAAACTCAGGGCGGGCAAAATGGCAAAAAGTTTTTTTATTTATTATATATATATATTATTATTACAAATATGGATCACATAGGTTTTTTCTCTTGCCTTCAATAAGCTATTAGGTGTATATAGTTAAAGCTACCATTTTTTATATCTTAATTGATTATTTTTTATTTGCAATACTTAAAAGTTTACAAACTGACATTTAACGCTTTCTCTTCTTATAATTTTTTTTGGAATGAGAATTGATTATACAGAAAATAAATACAGTTATGCTAAATGAATTTTAGAAGTAAAAGTTGCTATTAGAAATTTGATGTTTATCAGTATAATATGATATTTTCGTACCTCCTGTTACTGTATGCTCAAAATATGCTCATTTACAACAATTGAATACATAGTTAAATCAAGATTTTACATCTAAATAATTTTAAAAATTTCAGCCTGTATATCTGTTTGAAATTCAATGTCGTTATTATTTTTTTATATTATTAATCCGTTTGAAGACAACGAACAGAGTAAAGTGAAACGATGAATCTCGAATGCATTTTTAATTTACTTCTGGAAACAAATCTTCTAATTAGGTTAAAGCGAAACAATTCTTAAAAATTCTGAAATAACAAGTTTTATTATTACACATTAGTTAGTACAAATTTAAGTTTTATTTCATGAATAAATGCAGAACAATAGCACTCAAAACATTATACATACAGAAACAAATTATTTTATATCAGTTAATTCTGAAATGCGATTTAGTCATCCGTAAGAATTTATATTCAGATTTATACAATGTATCAATTGACTGACAATACTATGTAACAGCGTTCTTTCAAGATGAGAGATTCACGAGAAATCGTGACATATCACCAAATAGAAAATCTTGAAATGTACTTATTCTATTTCCGTCTTCCAAGTTGCTCGCGTTCTTTCCTTTTTTTCTTGTATATTGATTATTTAAGCAATACAGATAAGCAATTGAGAGAAAATGATAATGTAAGAATAAGAAGAGAAAGGAAACAATAAACTATAGGCTATACAATAGGGTGGATCGAAAAGTATAGGAAAAATATTTTTTTAGAAATCACTATCGGCGCGGCGTGCAAAAGATGTCTTTTATACATACTAGTTTACAGGTTTTTTTTTTTAAATCCATTCGTATCTTCCGGTGCCCCAAGCGCCCAAAAGATAAATAAAAATTGAATTTTCTTGTGATTTTTTTTTATTTATTTTCTCTAGGTACGAGGTGCAAAAGCTATCTTTTATATTTCTCAGCTTACATATATTTTTTAATAAAACTCATTCATATCTTCCGGTGTTCCAAGCACCCCAAAAATAGTTTTAAATTGAAATTTGTTTGAAATTTTTTTTTGTTTTATTTTATTTTATATTATTTTATTTTACTTTACTTTTTTTTAAATTCATTTGGCACCGGGTTGTTTTTAGTATACTACATAACTCTGCAGTTCCCATATATATTTTAATAAAAATTGTTTCACATCTTTAATGCACCAAGTCTAATATAAAAACTGAAATTTTTACAAAAATGTATTAAGAATTATAATTTACGAAAAATATTTAAAAATTTTGAAAAACAGTATAATTAATAACGTATAAAGTTTTAAATAACATTAATTTTTCAATAATAAGTTAAATATAAAATTAAAATTCAAAGTATTAAATAATAAAAATTATAAAAAATGAACTTACATAGAGAAAAGTTTTGCATCCTTTATCTTGGAGATTTACATTTTTTTAAAATTTTTATTCTTTTTTTTATATCAAAATGTTTTATATGGCTTCTTGATTTTATTCAATTCAATAAGAAACTGTGTCTCTTTTCTTGTCCAGATACAGTTTCTGATTCCTCAGACTCTAGTTTAACGTATCTTTCAACCGCTTGAATATTGCAGGGATATTTTGACCATTCATTCGTTTTTACTACTTTTATCATATCCTCAATATCTTCGCAGGGCACATTCATCAAAAGAGTGATTCAAAACTTCCAATTCGTTGCCAGTCAATACGTTAAAAATAATCCTTCGCTTTGAAATTTATTTGGGGTACTTAAAAAATTCTCACTTCTGGTGATTTTCTATCTGTATATCTAGCACAAATTAGCTTTTGTATTGCTAAAAAACGAGGCTCTCTGTTATCTGTGAGCATTGACAATAGAAAATTTTCAGGGTGAAATACCAAATAATAAAGTATAAAAGGTTAATTTTATACATTTAATACCATACGATAAATGATTTCTCATCCTCTCGATCTACGTTTGACGTTAGGTAAATCATTCTTTAACTGTTAATTTTACTTGTATTTTTTAGCTCAAAATTTGGTTGAAAATCGATTTTTGGCAAATACTGAAGAGTTTTGGGGCACTGGGGAAATTTATCAAAGTCGAAAATTATTTGGATGCATGCTAATGTACTAAAAAGGCATATTTTGTATCCCGCCGATAAACTAAATTAAAAGAAATTTAAAAAAAACAAAAATTATAATTTTTTATAAAAATTTCAATATTTTTACTATTTTAGGGACGCTTGGGGCACCGGAAGATATGAATGGATTTAAATAAAAAAATGTGTGAATTAATATATATATATATATATATATAAGGCAACTTTTGCAACCCATGCCAAAAATATTAAAAAAAAATAAAAAATAAAAAAATTATAAAAATTTATAAAAATTTCAATTTTTAACTATTTTTGAAACGTTTGGGGCACCGGAAGATATGATTGGATTTCAATAAAAAAAATATGTGAACTACACTGGTGTCCAAAAGTTAAGCATAATTGGTAATTAAGTAATTATTTTTAAGTAATGAAAGAAATATGAATCGGAATGTGCTGAAACTCCAGGTGTGTAAACAAAATAGTACGCGTCACATATTTTCGCGAAGAGTTTTCCCCGAAATCGAACAGGGGACCGTCAACAAATTGAAAAAGAACGAAGATCTTTTGGATAACCCTGTCAAAACTAATGTAGCAAAAGCGTTCAAACTGCACATTATGATTAATTGGCTTATTGTAATGTACTGTGTTGATTTTTACAAGGATAGCATGTATACTCGTAGAGAAATTAAGGTTTTTATAAAAACAGTCCTAAATTTTTCCAAGTTTTTTGCTTATAATTTGCAGAGTTCTTATTATAAAATAATGTTCTTTTCTGAAAATATGACAAACATCATTGTACACAATACCCTGTCATCAGAATTTAAAAATAATAAAAATTGAATGAAAAATGAGTATGTTTAGTAAATTATTTTTCATTGCGCATGCGTCAACGATATCAAAATGTCATTTGCATATTGTGTTAGCTAAATGTATAGAGCAACTTCTATAAAAGTTTCAAAAACATAGCTTGAAAATTCTGAAAATGGGAGCCTATAGAATCAACTCAAAATCCGTTATTCCTAAAGGAAGCAAAAAAATCAGGGGTTTTACCTAAATATAGTTGTACGTGCAATATTGTGTAGGCACTAAACAATGGAATATGGATACAGCCCCTCATCTTTTTGCTTCATTTAGGGAATAAAGGATTTTGAGTTGATTCTATAGGCTCCCATTTTCAGAATTTTCAAGCTATGTTTTTGAAACTTTTACAGAAGTTGCTCTATACATTTAGCTAACACAATATGCAAATGACATTTTGATATCGTTGACGCATGCGCAATGAAAAATTATTTACTAAACATACTCATTTTTCATACAATTTTTATTATTTTTAAATTCTGATGACAGGGTATTGTGTACAATGATGTTTGTCATATTTTCAGAAAAGAACATTATTTTATAATAAGAACTCTGCAAATTATAAGCAAAAAACTTGGAAAAATTTAGGACTGTTTTTATAAAAACCTTAATTTCTCTACGAGTATACATGCTATCCTTGTAAAAATCAACACAGTACATTACAATAAGCCAATTAATCATAATGTGCAGTTTGAACGCTTTTGCTACATTAGTTTTGACAGGGTTATCCAAAAGATCTTCGTTCTTTTTCAATTTGTTGACGGTCCCCTGTTCGATTTCGGGGAAAACTCTTCGCGAAAATATGTGACGCGTACTATTTTGTTTACACACCTGGAGTTTCAGCACATTCCGATTCATATTTCTTTCATTACTTAAAAATAATTACTTAATTACCAATTATGCTTAACTTTTGGACACCAGTGTAGTATGCATAAAAGGCAGCTTTTGCACCCCGCGCCGATTCGATTATCCAAATTTCGATTTTTCGATCCACCCTACTAGACAATCTTTAATAATTTTGATGGAATACTGTGCATATCACATTTCAGATGATTCATATGCTTTGTTAGGTGCGTTCGTAATTAAGTAAATACATAAAAATCTATAGCCGTCGTTCGTCCGTCCGTCCACATGTAAGAGAAAAAAAGACTACCGAACTGAATGGTATGAAATTTATAATTTATAATTCTTGCATAATTTTATAGTCTTTTCAAATTTTAAGAAAATAGGATGTATAGTTTAATTACTGGGTTAATTAAAAGTATTCATGGCCCATGGAATTTTTTAAGTGTATTTTTATGACGTTACACCCTTTCGAGTATAATAAAAATGATACATACCTATAAAATATGCACTACAATATACAGTCTTAACAATCTGTGGTGCAAAGAGTACTTGTTATTAATTTAAAGAACGACACAAAAGTATTGTTTTTAGAAAATGGTATAGGAGGAAACATTGTTTGGGACATGTTTTAATTATATTAAACTATTTCACATTCTATAAATTTGATATACGCTGAGAGTTACTAAATATTTCTTGTTGTATAATAGAAAGCAGACAGTATTTATAGGGACGCTAAAAAGATTTCGGCTACTCTACTCTATACTACCATGATCTGGATAATTTTAAGACTTTGATATGGTATGAACGCATATCATTTGCTATAATTGGATTACAATTTCCGACTTTTTTCTTAATCATTAAAGTTAATGGACATTGCGGTTTGGTACATATATATTTTTTATTAATAAATATATGATGTTTAAAGAAAAAAATTTAAAAATTGCTATTTTTGACTAAATCTGGGAATCAACAAATACGCTTGCGCAATCTTAATACAACAAATGCGTTATGTATTTTGTCAAAAAAGAGAGCTTTTTAAAAATCCTATTAACGATAAATAATTCCGAAATTTTAAACTGTTACTTTCAAAGTCACTCTCAATTCCATGTTTATTTATGTTGTACATAAAGTACTTACAAATGAAAATTTTAAGTATGAAAATAGCTTATTCAAAAATTAACAATATTAACTCTAAAAAACTTGATGTTCTTTTTAAGAGATTACAAAACAATATAAATATACATGTTACAATTAAAAAAAATACATTTGATGTAAACATCTTTGGATTTTTATTGAATTATATTGAATAAAATTATTTGAGCGAATGGAACAGCAATTAATAATAAAAATACTGTATAACAATAGCCGAAAAATTTTGGGCCGAAAGTACTCAACTCATCTTCTTTACTGTGGCGTGGAAATCTATTAACGAAAATCAGCACACACAAAAGGTCTCAGCACCCAGAGTTCGAAGACTTCACATTTTCTTCAATCTCAAGTTACAGTTGAGCAATCGAAAAAATTAGCATTGAAAATTAGCGAAAATTGAATTTTTTTCCATACTCACTTGATCTTGATCGAACCCATTTTTACTTATTCTCATAACCTAAAAAGACATTACGGTGTCATGTTTGACAACATAAATTCGGTAGAACAATTGCTTTTGATCCAATCTGCAGAAAACTTCAATAGCGGATTTTGAAAGGTTTAAAACATTCTGGGAGAATTGAAAAAGCCTAGATAATGACTATATTTAAAGAGCAGCTGATGTCTGATTTTTTTTCTTGATTTTCTCTGATTTTTTTTTCTATTTGAATTGACAGTGCTTTGTGGCCTATAGCTGCTATGGCTGTCCTCTCGATTGGTCCATTACACACAAACACAGAGACAATGCAGAACAATCTTTATTACAGATATCCATTACATACATTAATTACACTTCAAAGGGACAACACACCATACAAACCCGTACCTGGATTCGAACTGGGACCCCGCAGTGTGGCAGCAGCTGCCACTACGTCCACACTACTGGGGACAGCTGATGTCACTGTGGCTCGAATAACTGTGAATAAACAAAAAACAGCCGTTTGTTCCTTACAACTCCTAATGTAATGAATGTAATGAAGTAATATGTAACCAATAATGTATCACATATGACCTACGAAAACATGGTAAGACATCAGGAATTTACCAATATGATCTCAATAATCTGTCTTATTTTTAAGTTAATATTTTCTCCATCAAATTTTCAAAGTTAGGAATGCATTCTAACGAATCTTTCAATAATGAATTGAAGGGGTTATTTTAATGGCGTGAAATTGAAAAAGCTTATTTTTTTTTCTAGAATTAATTAATTAGAAAGAGAAAATTTTAAAATCAGAGTTATTTCTATTTTTTTTCTCCCTTTTTTTACAGTGTATCTCATTTCAGAACATTAAACATTTAAAAAAATCCCTGTCGGCTGGGCCTATAGGCGGAGGTAGATTTCGAAGAGTGCTCATTTCCACAATATATATATATATATATGATTAGAGACAAAACCCAGTTTAATAACTTCATTTGGCCGTTTATGAAAAATTTTTAATTTCATTTTTCTGCAAATACTGGTTTCATCAGAATCATCTTAAGAAAAATTCAGCTCAAATGCCCATTTTGACAACATATTTTGAAATAAATTCTGAATTTATTAAAATATCGACCAAAACAGTACATTATACAGTTCCTAAATAACAAAAAACTGTCAGTTGAATGCATTTGAGAAAAAAAATTGAATTTAAAAATGAGTCATAAAATAACCGATTTGTTGTTTGAATACATCCTTAATTATTTAATCATTATTGCTTCGGAAAATTTTGTGCGAAATACTCACTTTGACAGCATTTTAAAAAATATATTCTATCTTTATCAAAAAACTGGCCAATGCCTCACAGTATATAGTTCCTAAATAAGAGGATCTTTAAATTGGATGCGTTTGAGAGCGAAAATGGATTTTAAAACGAGTCATAAATAACGCAATTTGCTATGTGAAAACTTCCTTAAATTTTCAAATCACGAAGACTTCGGGAAATTCTGTTCAAAATACCCTTTTTGGTAGCCTTTTTCGAAATATATTCTGCCTTTATCAAAAAACCCATCAATGCATCACATTATATAGTTCCTAAATAAGAGGATCTGTAAATTGGATGCGTTTGAGAGCAAAAATGGATTAAAAAACGCAATTTCTTATTTGAACACTTCCTTAAATTTTCAGTCACGATGATTTCGGAAAATTCTGTTCAAAATACCCTTTTTGGTAGCCTTTTTAAAAATAAATTCCGTCTTTACCAAAAACTGACCAATGCATTACATTATATAGTTCCTAAATAAGAGGATCTGTAAATTGGATGCGTCTGAGAACAAAAATGGATTTAAAAACGAGTCAGAAAAAAACGCAATTTCTTATTTGAATACTTCCTTAAATTTTCAGTCCCGATGAATTCTGCTCAAAATACCCATTTTGGTAGCCTTTTATTAAATACCGGGTGATCCAGAAATTCCGGGAGTTTTTAAATGCTAATAATTAGAAAACTATAAACAATAGAAGTATGCGGTTTTTACAGAAATGCTTAGAAACTTATGGGATTTGTTATTTCGAAGAAACAAACATACTATGTTAGTTGCACTTTTTGCCAACAGGTGGCGCTAAAATTGAGCATTACTTTTTATGGTATGATACAGCTTACTAAAAAGAAAGAGTCAGTGTCCAAGGGTTACTAATTTTCCTTATGACGCCCATAGCTTATAAGTACCGCCGTGAGACGATACAAAATAGCATACACAGTATCCTCAAAGCAGGAAGAAATTCATGAAGAAATTTCAGTTCATCGTGATATTACAATTGTACTGCACTCACCATGAGCTGATCATTTCCACTGAGTATTGGCATCGAATTCTACCTCATTTACGATTGCAACAGACATTTGGGATCTCCTGCTTCGATTACGATCTTCCAATGAGCCCTTTTCTCAAACCTTGCTTACCATAGCATTTCACATTTGTAATGGCCATCGAACCTTTTTCAGTTTTAACTTCACGTATTGTAAGATAAGAACACAACTCGACATGCAAAAAAAGGATATCTAAACATAGTAGTTAATCATCCAATTTTGTATCAAAATTCCCTTTCAAAGCAATTTCAACTAATTAAAAAAAGGGTTTGAACATAAATTATCCTTAAAACGAAATCTCATCAATATCCTAGAAAGGATGTTTTGCAATGGACTCATGTGTCTATCTAACGCATGGTACAGGCACATTCGGTCTTGTACAGCAGCGCCACCTGTTGCTAAAAATTGTAACTAAATATATTTATAAAAAATTTATTCTAAACAAAAATCCCGCATGTTGCTGAGCATATATCTGAAAACCGGACCTTTGAATTGTACATAGTTTCCTAATTATTAACATTTCAAAAGTCCCGAAACTTCTGGATCACCCGGTATATTCTGTCTTTATCAGAAAATTGACCAATGTGTCACTTTATACAGTTTTTAAATAAGAGGATCTACCATTTGGATGCGTTCAAAATCAAAAATGAATTTAAAAAAGAGTCAGAATATAAGCAGTTTGGATTTGAGGTTTTTTCTCCAACTCCTATTTTTGTTTAATTTCTTTTTGCTATACGAATTGGTCCTATGAAAAACTTGTCAGTATAAAAGTTGCAGGTATTTTTGAGAAGATATAAAATAAATTTAATCAGATTTGATATCTTAAAAATTGACGGAGTTATAGATTTTTCTCTTTTTTCACCGCCCTTTTTCTTTTCGTTTTTAATTTTTTTCATCGGTAAAAGTTGGTCCTATCAAAAACTTGTAAATACAAAATTTTAGATAATCTAAAGCACATTTACAAAAAATTTAGTTGCACTTAGTACCTTGAAAATTGACGAAGTTATGAATTTTTTTTCTCTCCAAAACCTTTTTTTTTCGCCCCTTGAGCCCATTTCTAAATTTATCAAATATCTGTCATGCATAAACTTTTGGCCCATTTTTAAGAAGCGATATAAACTTTAAACCGATTCGATATCTACTTTAATTAAAAAGTTATGGCGTTTTTCGGTTTTCACAAAAACGCCCCCTATTCCGACCCCCGTGGTCCGATTTTGCCCATTAACGAACTTAGCCCAGATTTTACTCTCTTTCATTTTATGTACAAGTTTGGAGGAGATTGGTGAAGAATTATAGAAGTTATCGTGTCCATAAAAAATTGAGATATATAGATAGATAAATAGATAGATAGATATAAACTGGTGCGATTGCAATAGGTAGTACACTATATTGCCATTGACTATGGTAAACTTGCGATTTTAGACATTTTACTAAATATCTAGAAAAATACATGAGGAATCATCTCGAAACTCTTAGTGTATAAATATAATAGTATACGTCATACATCTCCGTGAAGATTTTTTACTGAAACGCCATAGGGGACCGTCAACAAATTAAAAAAAATGAATATCTTTTGAATAACCCTGTCAAAACTAATGTAGCAAAAGCGCTCAAACTCTAGATTATGGTTGAATGCCTTATTGTAATACACTGTGTTCATTTTTATGCAAATAGTAGGCACACTCGCAGAGTAATTAAGGTTTTTATAAAAATGGTCCCAAATTTTTCCAAGTTTTTTCATTATAATTTTCAGAGTTCTTAATATAAAATAATATTTTTTTTTCAGAAAATATAACAAACAACATTGTACACAGTACCCTGTAATCAGAATTAAAAAATAATAAAAATTGTATGAAAAATGAGTAGGTTTACTATATATTTTTTTACTGCGCATGCGTATAAGATATCAAAATTTCATTTGCATATTATGTTAGCTAAATATATAGAGCAACTTTTGTAAAAGTCTCAAAATCATAGCTTGAAAATTCTGAAAGTAATCGTCTATAGAAAAAGGACAAAATCCGTTGTTTCCAAAATGAAACAAAAAAATGAGGGATTTTATCCAAATGCAGTAGTACATCCGATATTGTGTATTCTATATTGACACTAATCAATGAATATATGGATAAAACCCCTCTTGTTTTTGCTTCATTTTGAGAATAACGGATTTTCGACTTATTCAATTGACGATTATTGTCAGAATTTTCAAGTTATGATTTTGTGACTTTCACAAAAGTTGCCCTATACATTTAGCTAACATAATATGCAAATGAAATTTTGATATCGTTGACGCATGCGCAGTAAAAAATTATTTAGTAAACCAACTCATTTTTTATACAATTTTCATTATTTTTTAATTCTGATTACAGGGCACTGTGTGCAATGTTGTTTGTCATATTTTCTGAAAAAAATAATATTTTATATTAAGAACTCTGAAAATTATAAGGAAAAAACTTGGAAAAATTTGGGATCATTTTTATAAAAACCTTAATTACTCTGCTAGTATGCATGCTAATTGCATAAAAATGAACAAGGCTTATTACAATAAGGCATTCAATCACAATCTACAATTCGAGCGCTTTTGCTACATTAGTTTTGATAAGGTTATTCAAAAGATATTCATTCTTTTTTAATTTGTTGACGGTCCCCTTTGGAGTTTCGGGAAAAAATCTTCACGGAGATGTATGACTTATACTATTATATTTATACACTAAGAGTTTCGAGATGATTCCTCATGTCTTTTTCTAGATATTTAGTAAAATGTCTAAAATCGAAAGTGTCCCATAATCAATGGCAATATAGTGTATTTCATACGAAATCTACCTAATATTTCATTCGAAATCTACATAATATATATATATATATAAACTGGTGCGATTGCAATAGGTAGTATTTCATATGAAATCTACCTAAAAACAGCAAACTCAATTTGTGCTGTTTTGAAATGCTAGTAAAAGTTATCTAAATATTCAATGCCAGATATTTTTTCGCGATTCATTGTTGAATTTTAGACCTTTAGACCTAGTTTGAACCTTAAAGTTTACCGAAAGAGATTCAAACAAAATTTTCATAAAAAAAAAACTTATCATTTTCATCTAAACTTAAACATATTCTAAAATGGCGCCAGTTTTCTTCCAAAACTACAAATGAATGAACGGACAAAGCTTTGTGCAATGAGATCTTTACAAATATCATATATGTAAAGTGCAATTGTTCGCAATAGATTAAATTCTATTTCTCGTAGTTGGCAGTAAAAATAATACCTCAAATATGACTCGAAGTTTACGTGTACTAGTTTCTAAATATTACTATGTGCACTGCCAAATAATTTTCCATTGCTCAATAACATGTGTATATTTAAATTGTATTGTGTCTAAAAATTAACTTTTAATTAATTTTACTTTTTAAACGTTTAAACGTTAATGTTCCCAAATTGTAACATTGAATTATTTGTAATACAAAACACATATTTTTCTACATACTATCGATGTCCATATTTTCCTATAATATATATGGTTTATTTCAACTTTTGAAAAAAATAATTTCCCATTATTATGTTTCCGTTTATCACAAGTATCATTGTATAATGAAAATGTGAATTCATTAATTTACATAAAAATATATTGCTTGTTTTTATCGTTTTCTCTATATTACTTACGTTTTACCATTAGGAATCTAAATGTTTTTGGAATTCGAGAAATTGCTCAAAAACAATATATAATAGCATATAAGGGAAAATAATTTATTACATTTGCATAGGTTATGAATGAATAGTCATCTTCAGAAATGCGAACATTGAAATGAAAACAGCCAAAAAAGCTGCAGAAATATTTTTTTGTTATTTTAAAAATTTATATGCATAAATTAATATAAGGTACCCTGAGGTAATAACGCCACGTTAAGGTTCGACCAATTTTCACGGCTCAGTTTTAGTTTGTATTTTTCAAACAAATTGTGAGGGAGTGACCTTTAGTCATAAAGGCACTCTAGTGTTTCTGAGATCGTGACGTCAATAATTTAACATTTTGTAGGCGTAAAAGTAACATCTATCCTCTCTTTTACTTTAACTTTCTAGAGTGTGTGTGCTCTTTCGAATTCCGCAGTTAGCTCGCGGTTATTAGTATTATGTTAATGAGAAGTATCTCAGTTTGTCGCGTATAAAAGCTTGAGTGTGAGTTTGTGGGGTGTGTGTTTCTGGCCTTAGCCAGCAGCCAGCGTCTGTGTGTTTTCTGGCCTTAGCCAGCAGCCAGCGTCTGTGTGTTTCTGGCCTCAGCCAGCAGCCAGCGTCTGTGTGTTCCTGGCAGTAGCCAGCAGCCAGCAGCCTCTGTGTGTATTCCGCCATTAGACAACGAAGTTGATGATTGTTTAGTAAGGTGCTGACGATTAGAAGATAGCTACGGCCTCCAGTAAAGCGGAAGGAGTTCAGATAGTGGATTAAAGATTCGGCCTTGGTAAGAAAGTTTAGTTTTGATCATTTGAGAAATAAAGAAATATCCACAGCCACGGGCTGTGAAATTAAGATTTGTTTAGTAGATCAGCCAGGAAATAGTGTCAAGTGCTAGACGGTGCCCCGACTGAGCTAGACCGACGCCTGTGAGTATGATTTAGCTTTTCATAGTGTTCTCAGTGAGTGAAATTATAGACTGGCTCCACTTTCCTTTAGCCCTTATCATTTTAATAAACTGTGTTGTTTTAACCTAAATTCCTGAGTATGTCTGTATATAACGTGACAAATGACACCCAGCATGAGTGCACCGTCACAAATGGCGCCCAACGAAATGTCGGACATTTTGAGATTGTGCCACGAGTGTATTTCACCGGTGAGGGTGATATTAGTGAATTTTTAGTGAAATTAGATGATTATATTTTGTTCAATAATATACCTGAGAAAAACAGGTACGTAGTGCTTAAATGCTCGTTAAAGGGCGAAGCACTTTTGTGGTTAGAAAATATAGGAAAGTTTTTGATTACTGAGGAAGCGAAAAGATTTGAACAAACTGTAATTGAGTTAAAGAAGGCATTTCCTCCAGTTAAAGATAAAAGTATTTTGAGAAAAGAGTTCTATTGTAATAAGCAGAATATTTATGAGTCGGCGTCAAAATTTTATCTTCGTAAGCTGGAACTAAAAAATAAATTAGATTTAGATATTACATTTGAGGAGTTGTTGGACATTGTTTTTCCTCTTTTTAATTCAAATATACAGGACTTTATTGAAGTTAGAGCACCGAAGAATTTTGCAGAAATGCACCAGATATTATCGAAGTATGAGTCTCGGCATAGCTCGGATCAACGGGATTTGCGTAACCCTCGGCAGAGACCTGTCACGGATGGTAATTTGAGAAATGAGGGGGAACGTAATTTTGTGAGAGGGGGACAGCGATTTCCGGATAGTAATGTGCGTAATAGAAGTGATGGATTTGGTCGTAATATGTCGAATACGAGTAATGGTAATAGGAATGGTGGTGGTGCTAATAATTTTAGAAGTGGTGAGAGAAATATGCATGGAAATAGACAGAATAGTGGTTATGATCGTAGTGGAGGAGTACGGGACAGGAATGTTTCTTCGCAAGTAAGGAGATTAACTTCGGATGAGAATTTTGAAGGTAGGTCAGTGCAAAGGAGATGTGTTCAGAGGTTGGAAAAGTCGTCTTTAAGTTTGAATAAAATTACTATTAATCCGGTTGAGTTACCTGAAGTGTTAATTGTGTTAGATGGTATTGTCGTTAAAAGTGTCTTCGATACAGGGGCAGATAAGTCGTTCATTTCTTTTGATTGTTATCGGAAATATTTTTCGTATAAGAAGTTGAAAAGGTCAAGTCTTGTGGTTCAGTCAGCACAGGGAGTAGCTTGCGATAATAAAGGTTCAGTAGAATTGGAAGTTGAAATTCGTTCGGTTAAGACATGTTGGGAGTTTTGTGTGTTAGATGGATTAACAGTGCATTGTATAGTTGGTGTGGATTATATGAGGGATAGAGGAATTAGTTTGGATTTCTTTAAAAGGTCGTTAATCGTGAATAATGATGAGAATGTGAGTAAAAAAGAGCCTGTTTCAGTGTCAGTTAATTTGGAGGAGTCGGGTTTGAGTGTGGTTAAGAAAATGGAGGTTAATAAGTCTTTAGTCGATTGTGGTAAAGTTTTTTCAGATAAACCGAGTTTAACTAATGAAATTTATATTGGTTTTGACGCACTAGTTGCTAGTAAACCATTTCGTTATGATTTTATATTCAATATTTTTAAGTCTTTGTGTGAAAAGTTGCAGACTGAGGACGGTAGGGAACTTACTCAGACTAATATGGCTGAACGTGTAAATCGTACATTAATTCAAATGATTTCTTCTTATGTTGGTTCTCATCATGCAAATTGGGACCAGTTTCTTCAGCATTTTGCGTACGCACTTCGTACGGCAGTTCACGAGTCAACGGGGAAAACGCCTGCTGAATTGTTTTTGGGTAGAAAAGTTATTACTCCATTCCAAAGGTTAGTTATGGTGTCAGATGCAGAAAGTCAGTACATGTGTCAGGATATTGAGAGGTTGGTTAAGGAAGCTCAGGTTCAAATGGGAAAAGCGCAAGAAAAGCAAGCTCAGTATTATAATATGCGTAGGAGGGAGTTAGAAGTGAAAGTTGGAGATTTTGTGTTAGTAGAAAAGCATTGGTTAAGTTCAAGTCGTCAAAAGAGAGTAGCTAAGTTTGGTCCGAAGTTTGTAGGTCCGTTCGAGGTTTTAGAAGTTCGGAATAATAATTTGGTTGTTGATGTCAATGGTGAAAGAATGACTGTTAATCTGGATCAGGTTAGAGTGTATAAGTTTAGAGAAAATGGTAGTGAAGGTTCTCATATGTCGAGTGGTGTTTCGCGAAATTCCCGATCCAATGAGTGTCCCGA
Organism: Maratus speculifer; assembly: GCA_964019185.1. Lineage (NCBI taxonomy): Eukaryota > Metazoa > Arthropoda > Arachnida > Araneae > Salticidae > Maratus > Maratus speculifer. The sequence goes on from OZ025289.1 coordinate 240,477,522, forward strand.
GTCCAGCACTTCTTCGTCTAATTCTTTTCATCAATATTCGAGAAGAAAATTTGGTCAAACAGCTCCAAAGACTGTTATTGAAAGTCGAAAGCCTAACAATCCGAGAGCAAAGTATAATAAAAATAAGAGAACTGTGTCAAATACATCGGACTCAGTGTGTCATAAAAGACAAAAAATTATAAATTGTCCAGTTCCTCCATCTATTAGACAACAACCTCACAAGCATAAATTAACTAATAGTTCACCATCTTCAGTGATTAATCCCCAGAAAAGATTTCGTTTGGACACTCGTAAAACTGTTAAGCGAACTTTAAATGCCGAATCTTTGCCTAACAAGAAACTACATAGGTCCGGAAAGAAACGTGGCCTAGGATCTTCGGTAACTTCGGGTGCGTCTAGAAAGAGGAGGCAACTCTCAGATTACCGGCAACAACAGTGTGAGCCTCGCCATGGAGTGAACCCAGCGAACCGGCCGGAGCAGAGTCGTCGAGTGGAACCTACGAGTATCCCACGGCATCCATTCAGAACCAGGCTGCAGGCACGACAGTCAACTGTGGCGTCACCGTACAGTTCTGATGACGAGAGATCCTTCGTACAAGCCTTTTGGGACAGGAGGAGAAAGCCATCTTGCAGTATGAAGCCTGCTAGCAGTGAATCATCTCTATGATTGGGTGATAATGTTCTTTATTAAATTTCTATTAGAGTGCATATATGTGGTAGCAATGTGAAGGAATAGAAAGCAGAAAGACTGTTTGGTACTTTTGGCCATTTTTGGATTTTTTTTTGACGGACTCACGTTTAGTGCTTAATTGTGTTCAAAATTTGTTTGCAAAATTGTTAGTTTTATGTATGTTGGAAATTTTGGTCTTAACTGCTTTTAAAAATTCTGGATCTATTGTTAAATTGTTATATTATTTGTTTAAAATGTTACTATATTGTTATTGTTCATGTGTTATAAAATGTATGTTAATGTATGTTTAAATTTTCAGAAAGTACAGATAGTAATTTGGGTTATTTTGTACACGCGCCGCGGTTCAGGCGCGCACGTGTTTTGCGGTCAAGAAGTCCTTGACACGCGTTTCTATCTCTGATACTAACATTTAATGAATTAACTTTCTTCTTATCGTTCGTGTTTTATGAGTTGCGTTTTGTACTTTAGTTGGAAATGGTTTCCGCAAGTTGCGAAGTTTTAAGCTGCATTTGAATTTGAAATTGTGTTGTATTAAAATTGAATGTTAATGTGATTTTCTTGCAGGGAAGTATACCTTTTGTTATGTATTGATTCTGCTATTTTTCTTTTAGTTAATACAGATGAAGAGATTGATGACGTCATTTTGTAAATTTTTGATATTTTTTGATTGTTGCATAGGCACAGCGATATGCCGCTGTACGTATGTGCCCCAATTATTGTTCAAGTGGAGTTAAGTCTGAAGAAGTTTGGGAGTTAGTTCATTGGCTAATGGGGATGTAGGTATTACGTAGTAGCAGAGTTAGTTTAGTATGAAGTAAATGTAATTTTAGATGAAGTCGGAATTTGGATGAGGAAAGTTTTTGCGCATTGGGTTTTTTGGACTTGGTGCGAATTCTAGTATATTAAAAGTTATGGAGAAATTTTTGGGTAAAGTTATAGTTGCATTGCAATATTGAGGAAAATTTCGGAAGGTTAGTGTTTTGAGAAATTTTAGCACTCCCAGTGGAGTGGGTTGTTTTGAGAGAAGAAATAATTAGTTTTGAAAGTTTTACGAGTTTTTGGAAGTTTTACGGAGGCTATTTATAAGATAGAAGAATGGTTGGATTGATATGTGATTATTTGAGGCAAACTGAGTTTTTTTTTGGTTGTGATGGGTTAAAGTTAATATTTTAAAAGTTATGTTTCGGCGTTAAATTTCACCCATCACTGAGTTTTATTACGGCTCTAAATTTATAACAAGAAAAAGTTCTGGGCATGCATTTAGCCCAGCCCTTTTTCTCTGCGGAGTTCGAGGGGGGGTTGTGAGGGAGTGACCTTTAGTCATAAAGGCACTCTAGTGTTTCTGAGATCGTGACGTCAATAATTTAACATTTTGTAGGCGTAAAAGTGACATCTATCCTCTCTTTTACTTTAACTTTCTAGAGTGTGTGTGCTCTTTCGAATTCCGCAGTTAGCTCGCGGTTATTAGTATTATGTTAATGAGAAGTATCTCAGTTTGTCGCGTATAAAAGCTTGAGTGTGAGTTTGTGGGGTGTGTGTTTCTGGCCTTAGCCAGCAGCCAGCGTCTGTGTGTTTTCTGGCCTTAGCCAGCAGCCAGCGTCTGTGTGTTTCTGGCCTCAGCCAGCAGCCAGCGTCTGTGTGTTCCTGGCAGTAGCCAGCAGCCAGCAGCCTCTGTGTGTATTCCGCCATTAGACAACGAAGTTGATGATTGTTTAGTAAGGTGCTGACGATTAGAAGATAGCTACGGCCTCCAGTAAAGCGGAAGGAGTTCAGATAGTGGATTAAAGATTCGGCCTTGGTAAGAAAGTTTAGTTTTGATCATTTGAGAAATAAAGAAATATCCACAGCCACGGGCTGTGAAATTAAGATTTGTTTAGTAGATCAGCCAGGAAATAGTGTCAAGTGCTAGACGGTGCCCCGACTGAGCTAGACCGACGCCTGTGAGTATGATTTAGCTTTTCATAGTGTTCTCAGTGAGTGAAATTATAGACTGGCTCCACTTTCCTTTAGCCCTTATCATTTTAATAAACTGTGTTGTTTTAACCTAAATTCCTGAGTATGTCTGTATATAACGTGACAAATGACACCCAGCATGAGTATACCGTCACAAAATATATGATTCGATACAACAACTCATTGACTATCTACATAAAAAAAATAATTTAACAGATATGTATTCATAAAACGTAATGGCGTGATTTCTAGACCAATGCTATTTGGCGTTATTACCCACCTATATGGGTAATAACGCCATGCAAACAAAACTATGAAATAAGATGGAATAATTGCATGTAGATTGCCCAATTCTAAAAATACAAACTCTAAAAACTTAGAAATTGACAAATTGCATTCTAAGCTATTGAAAATGTTCAATTTTTTGTGAAAGTATGAGAAAAAAAAAGGTGTGGTGTGTCGGGGGGAAAGGATGAGGCAAAAGAATATCAGACTGTGAGCTTCTTTTTGCTTAAAAAGGACCGCTTAAATAGAATTATTAGAAACATTGCACAGTTTTAACTGTGTTTATTTGAATTAGTATTTAGGATGTAGCTCGGCCATGTAGGGAATCAACCGGTATATCAATGCCAAGGATTGGCGTTATTACCCCGTTATAGTTATTGCGCTGTACATTTTAAATTACAAATTATCTCGAGAAGATATCCAAAATCTTCAACAATATTTTGAAAGTCCATGAAATGTAATAAAAATTTATGTAATTAACAAAGTTTTTCCGGAAAAAAATAATCTTCACATCACAAAACGTATCTTGCAAATTTTAGATCAAGCGTTAATTTTAGATGCTTGTAAAAACAATAAGACCTAAAAATGAAACAAATTAACTTGAAGCTGTTTTTTGCGATTTATATGACTCAAAACCCTTCTGCACAGAGCACATGGGTGTCATTTACCAGATTATTTCATAATTATGCAAAATATTAGCACTTGGCGTTATTACCCCGCCTGGCGTTATTACCCCACACCACCTTATTTGAAGCTGTAATATACGGGAAAAATTATAATTACATTGCGATACTCATTCGGCGTGTAAACGGTTAACTTTTAATAATTTCTTATAATATTGTAATACTTTGCATACATTTTCAATTATTTTTCTGCTTCATATTGTACTAATTTGATAAACTAAGCTTTTCTTCTTTGTAATTCTAGTGAAATACGCATTTAAATATCATTTCTAAAATATATTAAATTCTAATTCTAATAGTATATTTGGTATACTTGAAATGAAAAGTTTAATAATAATAAAATTTACTTTTTATTAGTTTGTTATATAATATATATAAAAATATTAATATAATATAATACAATATATTTATAAAATACATTAAAGTACATTATATATTTTTTGTGCCCATAAAATTAACTTTTTATTACTTTGTTATATTACATAAAAAGTTATTTTATAATTTAAAATGTATTAAAATCTAATTCCAGTAGTACATTTGACATACTTAAAATGAAAAGTTTAATAATATTTTATGCATTCAAAATATCTTAAAGCTACAAGTGATTGAACGGGTAAAACATTGTTTAATGAGATCTTTATAAGTATTGCACATGTAAAGTGCAATTGATCTTAGTAGATTAATTTCTACTAATAGTAACTCAGGATATTGACTACACAGAAAAGTGTTAGATATAAAAATAAAATTGATTTCATCTGTATTATTTTCTATTAATAATAACATTGTTCGGCATTCCCATATATAATCATTTTACTACGAATTCAAAATTATCACTTTAATCTTAAGACAGGAAGTGAATAAAATAAATAATTGAATTAAAATTAAATGTTATTATCATAAGAGGTTTTAAATCAAGTAATATTAATCAATAATGTACATAATCAGACTCACGAAAATATGGTAAGTCACCAAGATATTTGCAGTATGGTCACGCTAATATTTCCTATCCCTAAGTTAATATTATCTTTATCAAATTTTTAAAAATGTAAATGACATTTTAATGAATCGTTTCATCAAGAATTACTAATGTTATTTTATTGAAATAAAATTGAAAAATTCGTATAATATCTTAAACTTTTTCAATGGTATTCCAGTTCAATTAGAATTTTTTTTTTTCATTTTTTAAATACATGTAAATTACTTTTAATGCAGGTGCAGAATTGCTGAATGTCTCATTTTTTTTTAAATTTAGTTTATGTTTCCTTTTTATAACTATTAAATTAGAATGATGAAATTCGAACATGATTGCTATTTCAAATTTTTATTGTTTTTTTCTCCCATTTTTTTCGTTGTTGTATTTCAGCTTCAAAAGTTAAATACTTAAAAAACAGCAAATTAGATTTCGAAATATTAGCAAAAGTCATCTAAATGTTTAATGTCAGATTTTCTTTCAAAATCCATAGTTGAATTGCTACGTAGAAGCTTATTGAAAGAGATACGAACAAAATATCTATCCAAAGGAGAACATACCATGCTCCTGTAAACTTAAACATATGCTAAAATGATACTATTAGTTACCATCCAAAACTACAAAATATTTAACGGATAAAGCATTGTTCATCTAGATCTTTATAAACAATATGTATGTAAAGTGCTATATATCAAAATATATTAAGTTATATTTCTCATTGTAGGCATTGAAAATGACACCTAAAATCTTTCTCGAAGGTGAACTACACTAGAATTTCTAAATATTACTATATCCATAGCTAAATAAGTTTTCCATTGCACGCTAAAGTGTTTACATATTATGTTTTGTTGTTTTCATAAATTTAACTTGTTATTTTTTTATACAAGATTATACAATTTTGGACACATTTTCAATTTGTTTTTCTGTTTTTTATTGCAATAACGTGATAAATTAAGCTTTTTTCCCTTTGTAATTCTAGTGAAATTCACAATTAAATAATGTATCTTAAGTATGTAAAAGTATACTTTCAGTAGTGCATTTGGTATATTTAAAATAAAAAGATTAAAAATATTTTTCCTTAAATATCAAGTATCAAGGTCGAAATATAAAACTTTTTAATTGTGCTCGTAATTTAACTATATAGACATATTGCGCCTGTTAATCATCATTTAATCGCTCTAGAAAAGTGAAAAAACATTTTATTTATGTCTATTCACTTTTAGTGAATACAGATATATTCTACAAGTTATTTAAAAAGATTGTTTAAAAACCGTTTTAGAATTTGATGATGATTTTATAATATCTGCGTTAGAGTCTGATTCCGGTCATATGTCCTATAATTATTGAAAAAGCTTCTGACAACAAAACAGTATTCTCTTGGGTAACTACAGTAGTTTATAAAGAACTTCCCTTCTGTTCTTGCATCATAGTTTTGGTACGAAAAATTGCACCCAATAAAAGTGACGCGTCTGCTTAAGTAATGAAAAATAGTTATCACTTTATAATATGTGCCACCATCTTAGATATTGAATTATAAGTAATTATTTATGTTCAAAATGTCATATTTAATAGAAGCATTTAATAAATAATAATATAGATAACAATCTTTTAATCAAGCAACTTATTTAAAAAAAAAACGTAATCAATTAATTTTAATTTATAAGGTTATTAGTTATTATATTATGGATAAAAATGCATTATAAATTTTGAAACATGGCAATTCATGCCACCTGATGCGTATAGCTTGAAATTTGTTCAAATTTAAGCAGTAATTTGTGTGAGATATTTTTCCAGCCTATTTCACGCCATAAAATGACTGAGACAATGCAAATTTTAAGATTTTTTTTTTAAATATGTGTTGCAATATGCAGATATTTATTCTACATATTAAACTTCGGTGTATTTTTATGAAAAGAAAAGGGAGTACTATAAACTATACGATCGAACTTTAAAATAAGATAAGTTCTGAAATCGTGAATGAAATCCAAAAAAAAATTATGGGTGAACATAACTTTTAAAACTGAATAATGAAAAAAATATATATGAATTTCGAGAAAAATTGATTTTGCACAAGGATATATACATATATATATATATATATATATATATATATATATATATATGTATATATATAATAATAATAATAATAATAATAATAATAATAATAATAATAATAATAATAATAATAATAATAATAAAATATGTAGAAGTTTCTATTTGCATGTATTTAAATAGAAAAAAGACAAATAGAATTAATTATCTAATAAAATTTTAAAATAGGAAAACTTCTGGAATCATTAAGAAGTCTGAAGAACAAACAATTTTAACTGGTGGGAGTTTTTTAATGTTTAAAACATAACGATGGAAAACTGTTCAACTTCGCATGATAAAATAGCAGCCAACACAAATCACTTTATGGAAAAGCCTTTATGGACCATAAATTTTAAAAGATAAAATTTACTTGTATTTGAGTCTGTGAAATATAAACAAAGGAGAAATTCCTCTTTTGAAAGTTATGCTTGACAAAATTAGGAATGCAACAGTAATTTTTATTGCAATCGATAAATCTAACTGCGAATATTGAATGTGTACCAACTAATGGCGCAAGTTAAATATTCTAAAGTATTTTTCGATCACGTTCACTCAACTAATATCTCTACAAACTATTTGTTCCTAAAATATATATTCGCGAAAATAGTTCCTGTATAGAAGACATTTTCATAGATTGAGTTTATAAAAAAATTACATTCAATTTTCTATTTTAAAAATATTATTTTATTTAATATTTTTTATAATTTTATTACAATGATAATCGGAATGTTGTAAAATGAATAGAATACAATATCTGAATATCATAGAACGCAACTTTAAAGATGCTATTTTAATTATTTATCCATTTCAACGACAGTTTTTATTTTGTTGCTCACACTTATGTTATGTATTTATATATATCTATATACTTAGATACATGTATGCATAGATAGATCGATATGTTGTAGATTTTTATTTTCTTTTAATTTTACAAGAATAAAATGTAGGTCTTAGGGAAATTTTCAGTTTACGGTTTTCGATGGATTTATACGTTTTCGATGTCCTGAATACGATTTGATGATTTTTAGAAACAAGTCTGTATGACAGTCTGTGAGTCTATGTGTGAGAAAGATGTGGACGCTCCGTCTCAAGATCTAATGCACGAAACTTCACAAAGCTTTATATTCAGTTAGACCTTGACATAAACTAGTATTGATTCGATTTTAGTGTGTGTCTATTAACAGATAATGATGCTATCCTGCATTTTTCCTGTTTTCCACATAACTTCTACATCAAGAAAGCATGCACAGATTTTCATAAAACATCAGATTATTTAATACTTGATATGTATTGATTCTGATTCCAAATTGGTGTAAATCGCCCAACAGGTTTCGCTGTTATTCAGAATTATCCACAATTTCTGCAACTGTTTTATCTCAAAAACTGATAAGATTTCATTAAACTTCAGCTTCAGATATATCTTGATAAATATTGGCGCTGATTATTTTTTTGTGTAAATCGACAAAGAATTGGCACTGCTATAGTGCATTTTTCAAAACTCCCAAAATAGTTTTATCTTAAGCACCAGAGCAAGAATTTTCACCTAATTTCAGATTCAGGTAACTGTCGACGAAAATTGCTGATGATTAAGTTTTTGTATTAATCATCCAAAAGGTGACGCTGTTATGTTGGACTTATCACCAATTTTACAATAGCTTTATCTGAAAAACTAATGTTCTGATTTTTCTCAAACTTCAAATTCGGTTAAACGCTGACATAAATTATTTTTTTATCAGCTGGTTTAAGAGTGAGCAAACGAACAGGTGGCTGTGCTATCCTTTATCTTCCAAGATTTACGTGATATTAGCGTTTTCATACATCGTGAAATAATGCTCGGAATTTCATATATTTGTATTTCTCATGATTGGAATCTATTGACATTTATTTTTTGCATGCTGATAGTGAATTTTGTAATATTAACCGGACGACAGAGGGAAAAGTTTTCTGACTGGTATATCCGACTTGTTTCAAATGTTGTATTTCCAATGTTATTTAATGTTAAAGATATTTTGAGTAATGAAGTTTTCATCAGCTTGAATGATTTTAAAATTCTCAAATTTTCTTCTTTTAATCATTTATAATTAAAACAACAACACCAAAAAATAACATATTGTAAAATGAAGATTAAAGAAAAATAAAATTCCTTTTTCAGAAAAATATTTAATACAAGATGCACTAACCGAGTTCCTCATTCAAAATAATCTTAAAGAAATAGTCCAATTTTATAAATATTTTTCTACTTCTCTTGACTCAAGACGTTCAAAATTGTATATTAGAACATGTCTGAAAGCTTCCTAAAACACTAACGGTGTTATAAATTACTGTCATGAATGTTATAATAAATAATGATAACCTTTGTTCCAATGACTTGTAGACTTCTTTGAAACATTTTGCTTGTAACATCTTGTATATCACATTTAGTTCTTTGTAAATTACCAGGAAACGTCAAGTTTGAATGATGAGTCTGAAGAGTACAAAAAGGAGAAATATTACTTAGATTATTATTATACAAACATTATTTTCTGAAAATAAATTTATTCGAATAATATAACTATAATAATATCAATGAATGATTAGCAGCACTTTCTAAACTAGAGTGTTTAAAAGTTTTAAGAATTTACTTGTGGTATCTATCCATTATTTATAATTAAGACAAGAGTAGTCGCATATTTTTTCAGAACGTTATTTGTCGCGCTTGGCCTTTTTGCCACCTGCTCTTAAATTATAATTAATGCAAAGTACGAAACATTTTAAAGTTAGTATTTGAATATTACATTTCAATGAAGTTATATATTTGGTGTTTATTTAATTTATATATTGTATTCATAAGGTTTGGTATAATCGGCAACAGAAACAAATGATCAAACATTAGTGATCATAGCAATCATCGGGCAAAATTTTACACCAATTTTAACTTTTCTTGTAAAAATGTACCTTAAGATAAAAGAAAGAGATGTCTTGTTACTTCAATGTTGTGCTGTAGAAAAAATAAAATTCAGCTACGTGACGCTTTGTCTTTGTATTTTTAAGGTGTATGAATAAGAATAATTCATATACATTCATGCGGCAAAAAGACTCGATTACTGCAGTATAAAACATTATATATATAATATATAAAAAATATTTAGATAATTTTAATAATATTGGAAATTCGATTTAAAATAATACTTTTAGTAACACGCATTTTGGTCGAAATTTGGTCGCATTTGGGTTGAAAATTCCATTTTGGTCGGTATTTATATTGAAGCTGTTATCGTAATTTATTATTAATATTTTCAACATATATGTATGTATCATAAGTTATGGTAATCGTTCACTAGCGTGTTTTTAGAAATTTGTCAAGTGTTAAAATAAAGTTCAAAATGAAGTTATTTGCTACTTTCAAATAGTATAGGATAAATTCGGTATAGTTGTCCCCCCTGAGAACATCCCTCCTTTTTATTGTAAAGAGTTTTGCAGTACACATGTAATCTATCTGCTCCACAGTTTATGTAGAATACAATAAAAATACCACTATCAACTAAATACCACATAAAATAAGATTTTTATTAAAAAAAACTTAAACAATGATTTTGGCCATTTAACTCGGACATAAGGATTAGACGTCCTACTGTATCGGGATATGTGCATCATTCGTAACAAGAAAATAGAAAGTATGTCGTAATAGAAAGTTTCAGTAATTAACACTTTTTAATTAAACTACATTTCATTTGACTTAATATCATTATTACATCAAATTTATACACGTTTTATATGAAAAAAAGGCCAATCAAACAATTTTAAGGAAAATCTAATCTTCTTTAATCTAAACGGAAAGGAAAAAACCTCACCCCCTCCCCTTTTTTATATTCGATGAACAAACTCTAAAAATTTACCTGGAAAGCGGATTTCCCCATTAAATCGATATACAAAATTTTAAATTAAACGGTTAATTCAAACAGAAACTAAGCCTTTTTAACTCGTAAATACTGTGACAGAAATTCTGGCATAATACATTAAGCTGTCTGTGAGATCGCTCCATCAAAAAATGAATAAAACCCTCGATTCATTTACATGATATTGTTTTTATATTAAACATCTTGTTCAAGATTATTATAATTAAATTTAATCTTTCCAAATGTCTGTGACGTACAAGGGTTCCAAACAAAACAAAATTGCAAATTTGTTTAATGTAGTTTCTATAGTTAACTGGTAAATGCAAGACGGCTAAATGAGAGGTTTAACATAAATTAGGGTTTAATATAAACTTAGAAAAGAAATCCATACACTTCTTATATTCCATAAACAAACTCTAAAAATAATTTCTTAAAACACTTTTTCACAATAAGCCGATAGACACATTTTAGTACCAATCGGATAGCATTAACGATGATTAAACTGTTGCAAGATTGACTCCCCTCTTCCTCCGCTTCTTATATTATATGTACAAACTCGAAAAACTAATTCGTAAAGCGCCTTTCTGCAATAAGCCGTTATATAAAGTTCAATACCAATCGGATAATTCTAACATAGGGGAACTTTATTTATCTAAACTAAGAGAAATTATAATCTTCTCCTTTTTATATTTGATACGCAAAATTTAAAAACTATTTCGGTAAACGAATTATTTTTTCAAATTATTTTAGATTTATATGTTCCATTATGAATGATCTTCAAATATTCTTCTGAATGTTAAACATGTAATGTAAATTAAAATGGTTAGGAGGGGACAGAAAAATTGCTAATAAACGAATTATTCATTTAATTTATTTAATCACGAACAATTTTCGTGATTTCTACAATAGCTCTATCCCTAGAACTAATGCTGGGATTTCCATAAAACTTCGGATTCAGTTAGCCTTTAATATGATATGATTACATTTTAATGTACATCACACAACAGGTGGCTCTGATATGCCATTTTTTTTACATTTTCGCAGTTTTTGTAGCTCATTAATAAATGCATGGATTTTCATTAAACTTTACGTTCAGTTGAGGTAAGATGTTGCAAATTAGGCTTCGGTATAAATCACCCAACAAGTTTCGCATTTTGCATGATTTACGATGTATTACCAATAGCGTTTCTCAAGAACTAATGCACGCAATTTCATATAATTAGATTCCCCGTGATGGGCATAGATTTCCATTGAATTTTGACACTCTGATAGTGACTTTTGAAGCATTAATATTTATGAATAAGAAGAAAGATTTGAGACTCCCACATCCAACTAGATTTTTAATCACAATTTACAATAAGTGGAAACATTGACAAGTACAATGTTTTTATCAAAGATTTCGATCTATCAAAATGTGAATAAGACACATTTCTAATAAATAACATTTTAATAAATTACCTAAAAGTGTTAAATGTTTATATTAAGCTAACTTAGTATATACATTTTTTGTATTTTATTAGCGTGTATTTAATGGCACATTAGAAACATTTCTTTCCCTCTTAACAATTGGATTAAATTTTAATTCATTATAAAATACTTTAACTTTACACGCACATACACTATGTTTATTTTATGACGGACAAATTCAGCATTATAAAGAATATCTGGAGGTGAAGAATGTTTAAATGCACTTAGAATATTCTAAAAGTTTAAAACTTTACATAAATGAATACAGAATACTCGTAATTGAATCTTTCAGTATAAATTATCTAAATTTTTTAATTGGAAACTAGTTTTAAAATAATTTAGTATTAATTTTTCAACAATAATTATTCATTATTAGAAGATGTGGTAAATACGTAAACTCGAACGTTTAATTTTCTTCCAGAAATATCCACAAAAGTAATATAATTACAATTTCGTGAGCTCAAAAAGCATTTCAAACATGCTACTTAATTCGTTATTTTTAATTTGATTGATTAAACAAAAAAATCTGCATACTTAAATTGAAATATTTTTTAAACTTTTTTTTTTCACTAATAAGAAAGTGATCGTTTTATTTTGACAGAGTTCCTACCACATCAATTTTTTTTCTTCATGCATCACACGCAAAAGAAGTAATATCTGTTCTAAAAATATAAATATGTTGATTTGGAAGAATTTTTAATGAAATATAATAGATTCAAATAAATATTAATAGTAAATATAATAGGTTTATTTTATAATGGTTATTTTACTTAGAATGATTTTTATTTTATTTTATTTTGTATTTTAAATGTCTATGATAACTCATCGATTAGCCAGCACTCAACAAAACTTTGAACGACAAAAATAATTAATTATTATCATTTAATTATATCATGTTTCCGTGTCTTGTTCTGAAGTTTCAGCTTTCCGAAAGAGTGATCACTGAAAGTTTCCAATAATTTTTAAAATTATTTCAAATTTTATTTACTTACAATGCGTATAACCAACAGAATTTTCAACTTACGATATCATTTTTATTGCGTTGAATTTTTTATTGAATCTAGTATAGACATTTATTTTTATTTCATGCAATACAGCTACACTTTTTACGCAAATTAATCATCCAACTATTGCAAACAAATTTATACTTATATAAATATTATAAAATATGACATGTCTCACTCAAATTTTAAATCGTAGTTTTGATCATATATGGCATGCAATAATGAAGATACGCTATAAAGAACACATTGAAAATGTTTATAAATGAGCATCGACTTTTAAAAGAACTACTCTTTCTTCATCAAGTGCAGAATATACGTTTTACTGCTTTGAAAACTGTAGCGAGATTGACAAAGAGCAGGTAAGGAAAGGAGTCACGTTGAGAAACAGCCAATAGGAAACTAGAAGTCAATAGGACAGCACACAAGAACGCAACCCAAGACAAAGGACTGTGGGATCGAAATGAAAGCTAATTTTATGTCTAGGAGGAAGTAGGCGAAATGTTTTCTGATATATTTTCATTTTCGATCCAATATTTTTTTTGTTTTTATTTGTAACTTGTTCCTTACATCAAAATAGTCTGTTTTCTATTTTTATAGAAATACAAAGTTATTTAATTCAAAAATATGGAATAATAGAATACCACAAGGTTTGGCATTTTTATTATTTTGTAATCTGTATATGAATAAATGATTTTCTGTTCGATAAACCAGCTACAAAATATACTATAAATGATACGTGTTGTGTTTACAATAAAATGGAAAAAAATGTTGCCCATCGGTTTAGTTGATAAGAAATTCTGTCTGCCCATAATCCCCACTCGTGTAGTATAAAGACATTATTAATCTTAAATGCATTATGTTACAAAAACTTGCTTTAACTATTTTTAAGTAGTAAATATGCCATTAAATGTTATTCGCTATAAAGTAATTTCAGATGCAATGTCATATTTTATCGACTACTTTTCATTTGAATCAATGAAGCCTGCAAATAATAAAGGTATAACCATACCTGTACACAAACCTAAGAAAAAAAGTCAAACAATGAAATTTGACTTTTTGACAATGATAAAGACATTATTGTGGTTCGAAAGATAACATAAGATATTGTAAGAGTGGAGGGTATTCAGAATTACCAAAAAGTAAGCTACATTACCTATGTATACCCCCAAGAACACAGATCAGTTGGGAAATAATAAAGCAATTTCATAAAATCCAAATAATTTTAATTTTTTTAAAACAATTCATCCTTAAATCAAATAAAAATCAACAATTATAAAATAATATAAATAAATGACACAAAATTATTTTAAAATAATAATAACCTGTCACATAAAAATGTAGTATGCACTAGTACCAAAGCTAATAATAAGCAACTTTATACACATAACATGTTAGGTATGGGCAATTTTTCCAAGCTGCTGAGCATATGGTTTAATCTTATTTTTCCTTAACAATAACTTCAAAACTAAGTAAATGGCTAAATTTTCAAGAAAGTCCAATTCAAAGGTGTTATTTGCATTAACGATACTTTTATTTATCTCCGTTTTTCTCCAGTTCTCACTAGGGAACTGCAAAAAGTGTAATTCACCGATTGAAAGTGGTACTGTTGGAACAATCTCATCGGGAGCAATAAAAAACTCAATGAAACTACCCGTCGCAAATGAGCCGTTTTTGAAATATCCGACAGTTTATGTCACGTAACTAGTGCACCCTTAATGGGGGACCGCAAAAAATGTTAGTCTCGATATTAACGAAAGTGGTATCGTTGAAAAGATATCACTGTGAGGATTAAAACACTCAATGTAATCACACGTTCAAAATGAGACGTTTTCAAGATATCTGGCAAATTGTGTCACATTGCTAATGCACACTGCTTGGAAAATGGTTGTATGTTGGGTAAAAATGGGTGCATTTTTTAATGACTGGTTAATTGCGTATTTATTTAAATGTTTATGATGTTTCAAGAAGTTATTTTTAGCGTATTACTCCACACTGGCTTATTAATCATTTAATTATGAATATATTTTAACAATGCACTTTGTGCTTGTTTCCTGTAAAATATAGGTATATGAAGAGTAATTTTGGAGATGGTACTCCAATTAGCATTGAACATCCCCTCGATATCATTGAATGCAATTGATCGCATATCCGTTTTCACTTGCGAAAAAGTTTTTCACTTTATTCTCTTTTCATTGTATCATAAAAATGCTAGTTAAATCAAAATATCTGTTGAACTCTTGTTCAACATATCTTTAATTTGGTTAAAGATAAGAACTGCAATAATGTTTCATTTGATGCTTTTTACCCAGAGTTTTTCTAATTTAAAAAATGGATTACCAAACTGGATTTAACTTACAAAAATTTATTTCACTTCATTGAGCCTCTTAATTACAATTGTTCCCTATATCACAGTGATTTGTTGTTTTCATTAAAAAAGTAAGAATCCATTACGTAGTTGAAAATAAAACATCGATTCTCAACTTTCCAACTCAATTTAAAAGAAATTAATTTTAGATTACTGCTAAATAAATATTTACGCCTTTATATTATTGTGTTACCTGTAAGAGTCTCACTTTCCTAATAACACTGTGTTTTACTCTTAACAAATCTTTAAGAATTGTGACTTCTATTTTTAACCAAAAAGTTCAGTTATTTTTCTTTGATTTTCTTAAGATTTTTATGTGGTCTACAACAAGATGTACAGTAAAATGACTGTTTTGGTGAAAAATGCAAATATTTTTATGGTTTTGTTAATCCTTTAAGCGTCCTGCAGTAGTTTTCATATATGACTAATGATTCACAAAATAATAGCTGTCAAATATACTTGAATGAGAAATTATTTATGATCACTTTACATATTTATTTATCTCATGTACTGCGAAAAAATAAGATTAATATGAATTTTGTACTAAATGAGACCTTGAGTACAAAGATTATGTGACAGAAGAACACATATAAAACATTTAAGTAGTTCATAAAATAAAATAAAATAACAATTACAAACATATTTCAATTCAGTTTTTGCGATTATTAGAACTGCATTTTTCGACTATTAATTAAACAAGAAGCAATGAGGCAAATATTAGAAGTGGGTATATTATGTTCAGGGAAAATGTCAACAATGTTTCAATGAATCAAACTTAGCTTAATGTTGTTATATGTTTGTCATATAAGTGTCTTTATTTAGATCAGCATGCACTTCATTGCACAAACGAGCACATTTTTAAGAACTTTCTTGACCGAAATATTTTCGCATTTTTATTAAAAACAAAGAATCGTTGAATAACATCAGGAAACTTCATGTTTTACCAAGTTTATTCTTTTACTATTTGAGTTCTTATTTTTTTTTTTTTTTTCAAAAAATGCTTTTAAGAAAAATGATCTTGAAAAAGTTGCTGTGTGTGCAATGAAATGCATGCTGATTTTAATAAAAGTACTTTTATCACTAGAAACATTTCCTAGCTTAGTTTCTTTCATTATATTTGATTATCATACATAATTTTATAGTGTTTCAGTGCATGATTTTCATAAGCTTTTGCACATTAAAAAGTAATAAAAAATAATTGACACTTCTAGATAAATATTACAGATAAGAAACAATATGAATTAGAAACTTTAAATGAAATTTTATATCCATGTTCTTTCAATTCAATTCTAATGTTTTTAAATTTTTTCTGTAAAATTTTAGTCTGTCAAAGAATGGTTACCAGATTACACTCAGAATAATGATATGAACTATTTGAGAGGTGTAGTCTTCGACCTACAAATTTTCATTGTTTCGTTCTAAATAATAAAACTACATTAATGGAAATTCTTAAATTTCATTAAAGTAGCAATTAGCTCAGAAAACGTCTATTCAGAAATTTTCAGCCTATTCGAGCAAGTTTTCATAAATACTTTCAATAACTTTATTAAAAGATAAAACTAATATAAAAATTGATATATTCAATTAAGTAGCATTTTGTTCAGCTTATATAAAATATAAATAAAAGCATTCTACTTGCCTATATATTAAATCAAATTTTTTGTTATTCGTGTGACAAATTCTGCTCACAAAAGTAACAAATGTTTGATTTATTACATAGACAAGAAAAATAAATGTTATAAGAATTTTGATATATTTTGTAAAAGTAGAACCCAATGGTATTTAATTTGATACATAAAATTTTAAATTAATTATATTTTTTAATAAAATAATTGTAATCATTGATGAAAATTTGCTCGAATGGTCACAAGAGTATCAGTGAACCTTTTCTTCAATTTTTCAAATGTCAGAATAACTCATGAGCATTTTCTTTTGCACCGTTACCTTGTTCCATAATATTTTTTCTATAATATCCCTTATAAGTACGTTCGTAATTATGTAAATACGTAAGAAATATATAATCGTCGTTTAATCCGTCCATCTGTCTGTCCCTTCGAATGTCTGTCCGTCGGTTCATCTGTTTGTCCGAATATAACAAACAAAAACTACGTAACCGAATCGTTTGAAATTTAAAACATACACCGTATTTACTCGTGTATAACCCACACTTAAAAAAATAAGACAAAACTTGTAAGTGCGCATTATACACGGAATAATTTTTCACGACTTGATGTAATCACACGATATACATATGAATTAAGAAATGTATTCAAGGAACACATTAAATATTAGAAAATCTTACTTAATAGAAGAATTTTTGTATCTTTCTTTCACTCCTTGCACTTTTTTATACGAAAACATTAGTAACATTATTTAAACGCTAGTTAGCAATTCCCATTACCGTCACACTACTATCTCCCGTTATTTATTCCCTAACCCGAATTCTAAAAGTGTATTTTTGCCTTGTTTTCCGGTCTATCTCAATGCTTGTTTCGACTTTTTTTCCTTAAATTCTTTGGCCAGTCATTTACTTGCATACCAAATTTGTTGTGCGCGTTATATACGAGATTTTAAAAAATCGCCATTATTTTTCTTGTAAAGTAAGGGGTGCGTGGTACACACAAGTAAATACGGCATTTATTACATGACTTTGTCGAGTCCTTTAAAATTCTATGAAAATCGGATGTATAGTTCAATTATAGTGTCAATTTAAGGTTTTTTGCTTAATTATGGTCAATGAGAAAAAAATAGTTTCAAATGCATTTTAGTGATGGTACACTCTTTCGAACATAATAAAATTTATATGCATTTCTGAAGTAGATAATAAAAGATACTTTCTATTCAATCTATGGTGCAAAGAATATTTGTTATTAATTTAGAGGGACACACTAAAGTATTGCATGAAATAATTGTATAAGGAGTACATTGCTTGGTGCGCGTTTTAATTGAAGTAAACTATTTCCCATTTCATGGTAGTTATATATGTTGCTGAGGTTTATCACAAATTACATCTTGTATAATGGAAATCAGATAGCATTTTCAGCAATACACAAAAGATTTCGGGTTCTATACTATATCTGAAGTACTGTATGCTTATCTGAGTGTGAACTACAGTATACCGATCTGAGTAATTTAAAAATTTCGTTTTAGTAGGAATTTATCTCATTTTCCACTTTTGGCGCGCAATTTTCGATTTGTTACTGTAAAAATATCGCTTCCAATATTACTCTTAATATGGTATCTGATACTTACAATCATAGGATAAGTATTTTACATGTGCTATCTTTAGACTACGAAATCTTTATTAGATATTTATTTCCTTAAACTGATCATTTATCATAAAAAATTAAGCAAACCTCACTATATATACAACATTTCAATAAACTCTCGGTAATTTTTTTTTTTACTTTTCAACTTTTCTGTTTGAACTAGAAATTATGTTCCATGCTTTTCATGCTTCACATTAATGAGATATGTTCTTTTTAATTTTGGATAAATCTACCCACTTTTGAGATTTTGATGCAAGGAAAATAAAATTTTATTAGTTATACATTGACATCTAAAAAATCATTAAATACATGTATTGTAATCGTAAAACATGCAACTTAAGTTCAACATCCTAAGAAACATGGTACATATTTTTATCTTTAAAACATGTAATTTTTGAAGATGAAACCTCGCTGTATGTTATGCTGAGGTATAAATACATCTCTTTTTTATTTTTCATTTTTATTTTTTCTTGTTCAAATTGCATTTAATAAGTTGTATCCCTCCTTTGACTAACATTTAAAACTATCTTCTTACAATTCTAAAATTTGCGACGCAGGAAATGTAACTATATTTCATATACTGACGTTTCAAAAACTATAACTATCAGAACACATAATTTATATTACAGCAGTAATCCAAATACGTATGATACATATATAAATATTTATTAACATTCAAACATGCTATGCATTAATTTACGTGTTACGCATAAAAAAGATGTCATCATTCTTAAGCAATCCCCTCGTTAATGTCCACAATATGTTGTAAGCGATTAACAAATTCAAATCTTGCACATTTATAATGAGTTTGGCTAAAGAGATGTCTATAAATTACTAAAAATCACTTCTAATCTATTTTAAACATATTTGATGCATACTGATAAGAATTTATATTTTGACATTTTATTAAATGCAATTCTAAATACTCCCTTGGAAAATATTCTATTCATAATGGCGTATCACCTTGATATTTCATCTTAAATAGCACATATTTTAGTTATTACTTTAGAACATATGATAATTTGTTAAATGATGAAGTATGTTTTTTTTTTTTGTTCCATATTCAATACGTTTGTTATTTAATAATGATTTTAAGAAAAGCGAATAAAAGTTTCAAACCTTGCACATTTATAATGAGTATGGCTGAAGATATATCTATAAAGCACAAAACATCACTTCTAATCTATTTTAAACATATTTGATGCATACTGATAAGAATTGATATTTTGATATTTTATTAAATGCAATTCTAAATACTCTCTTGGTAAATATTCTATTCATAAAGGCGCATCATCTTCATATTTTTTCTTAAATAGCACATATTTTAGTTATTACTTTAGTACATATGATAATTTGTTAAATGATAAAGTATGGCTTTTTTGTTTCATATTTTTATACAATTGGTATTTAATAATTACACTTAAAAAAGTCACATTATCACAAGCATTTTTTTTCGCGACCTTGTTTGACGACAATTCCTGTCGACCAGTTGTTACTTACTACTCCATCACAGTACACACATCACTCAGTAATAACTCATGGAATGAAATTCGGGACATTTTTTTGTAATCAGCGTGGCCTGCATTGGCGAAACATGGAGTTAAAATTTGTAAGATTTTGCCATGATATGATTCAAGACAAACTTTTCAATAAAATTCTTTATCGAAAATCGAAAGGCCAGAAAAAGAAATTCCACCTGCAACAGCTGTGATTATGTATTAACGATTAATCAGCAAAAACCACATAAAAGAAATCAAACTACACCGTAATATAAACTTATTTCTCCTCCAAGTGACAGATTAAAAATGCACGTACAATTTAAAAAAAGATACTTTAGAAACCAACGTAATCAGTCTTATATAGTCTCATTCCACGGGAAAAAAAGGATTTCAGAATATTTTGAGAACTTACTTTTAACCGATGAAATATAACACGCCGACACAAATATAAAAAAGCTCTCTTTTACAGCCGAGTATGGTCAACTGGAATCCTACATTTAAACAACAAAAAATTAATGGAATTCTGGATAATTGCACGATCTAAGAGAGGAAAATAACAGATATTACGCAACTGATTAAGACTGAATTACTCAAATTTTTTAAAGAAAAGAATTGTTTTGTAAGATTAATTTTTTTTAATTAAAGGAGACTTTGAATAAAGGTATGGAAATTAAAAAATAATAATAATAAGCTGAACTATATTAAAAAAGGAAATTGAAAAGTTTGATATTAACAGAATTTGGTAGTAAATAAGTACCAAACAATTCTACCGACATTTTTTACTAACCGACATTTTTTTATTACATACGTATATAACATTAACTTTTTTTCAACTTCAAATTACATCGAATGCGTTGTTTCTCTAAAATAACTGACATTTAGAGCCCTATTCTTATATTTTTTTTGTTGATGATGCAGGAAATGTAACTTTATTTCATATGCTGACATTTTAGAAAAATATAACTGTCGCAACCCAATGTATATATAAATTAAATAAAATATCCATGCACGTATTAGGCATATATAAATATTTAATAATTCTTCAAATATGCTATACTATAAAATCTGTGTTACGCATATAAGATTTCATTGTACGCAAGCAATCCTCTTGTTAATATCCACATTGTGATCTAAGCGTGTAAAAGTTTCAAACCTTTCACATTTAAAATCAGTTTAGCTAATAATATGTCTATAAAGCTCTAAACATCCCTTCTAATTTATTTTAAACATATTTGATGAATACTAATAAGACATGGCATTTTGGCATTTCATTAAACGCAATTCTAAATGATCTCTTGGGAAATATCCTTTTCATTAAGGTGCATAGCTTAAATATTTGTGCTTGATTGGCACATATTTTACTGCGACAAATAGATAAGAACATGCGATAAATAGTTAAATTATAAAGTATGACTTTTTTCCATAATTTAATAAGATTGTTATATAAAAATATGTAATACTTAATAAAAAGAAACATGAAACATGTATGAATAACTATTTATCTTTAAATCATCCAATTTCTGAAGAACATAGCACGCTCTATGCAATGTTCAGTTATATGTAGATTTTTTTTATCCATTAACTTTTCTTTTTTACTTCAGTTTGTATTAAATGCGTTTATCTCTCTCCTGACTGAGATATAAAACTATGTTCTTATAATTTTACTGTTGGTAATGCAAGAAATGTAAGTATATTTCATATAATAATGTTTCAAAAACTTCAAACAGTCAGAACCGAAAAAATATACAAAGTAAATAAAACATCCAATGGCATATGATGCATATATATATATATATATATATATATATATATATATATGTATATATATATATATATATATATATATATATATTATTAACATTCAAGCATATAATACATTAAATTAAGTTTTGCGCATATAATAGATATCATCGTACTTAAGCAATACTTTTCTTAATTCTCAGAATTAGTTGCAAGTCGATTAAAAGTTTCAAATTTCACACTTTTATAATGAGTTTGGCTGCACATAACTTCTAATTTATTTTAAACATATTCGATGCATACTATTAAGACGGGATATTTTGACGTTTCATAAAATGCTGTTATAATCATTCTCTAGGGAAATATGCTTTTTATAAGGTGCATCACTTTGATATTTGTGCTTAATTTGCAGATATTTTACCTGTCACTTTAAAACACATTTCATGCCTTCAATAAATCACATTTTGTAACGTAATTTTACTCACTTTTGATATTTTGATACGCGCACTTTAATATTATCAATATCATACATATATATCTAAGGAAACAGTAAGTTCACGTACTGTAATTCCAATTATCCCAAATATAAGTAAATTAAATTCATCTTCCTAAGAAGCATCATGCATCTATAATCAAGTATATATGCTTAAAACATGCAACCTCTGAAGAGGAAATCTCGTAGTATGCTAATTCGATGTATGAATACACAGGGTGTTTAAAAAATAACCGGTATATTAGAAAAATCAATAAAAACTAAATCGCTTGCGATAGAAATACACAGTTTGTTGCAATATGCTTGGGACAACAGTAAATTTTCAGGCAGACAATTTTCAAAATTAGTTACAATTTTCAACAACAGATGGCGCTGCAGTCTGGAAAAATCTAAAGTACGATATTTTACACGTATCCACCAGGAGCAACAATAACATGGCGTAGTCTCTGAACGAAATTACCAGAAACCATTGTAAACATATCAGGCGGTAGAGTTTCATAAGCAGAAGAGTTGTACTGCTTCAGTTGATTAATTCCTTCTGGATTGTGGAAGTAGACCTGGTTTTTCAAGTAAAAAAATTCTCTGTTCTAAGGAAATTTTTTTTTCACATCAAGCTGGGAATCTGTGAACAACACACGCTTACAGCACAAAGACGTGTTACAGAATGACGAACTCACAGTCACAGACCACAGACTACGTTTTCTTTACCACTAGATGTTGGGTAAGTTCTTATGTCTTCTGTTTGCAAAAATATTATAAAATGTTCTAAAATAAAGAAATTAGAGTTATTTCACTTCAATAAATACTAATATTAGAATTTTTTGGCGAAAAATGGTTGGATTAAGGAGTGTATGGTAATAAAAATAATAAAAGGTAATGAAAAACTGAACTAGAAAAGAATTTAGGTTGTATCAATGTGCTCCATACAGCAATTTTGAATAAAATGAGTCTCAAATCCAACACTTCATAATTTATCTAAAAATAAAGAATGAGAAACTGATAAAAAGTTGCTTCATTTGCCCGGGAGAGTATTATTTTGTGTTGGAAATAATGGAACAGTTGTATAATACCATTTCAATTGTACAACTCAAATTTACTTTTAACCTACATCACCCGTCCCATTTCATCAAACTATTGAATAATTCCAAGAATTTCTATATGTAGTTGAGTGCACGAACATCACCTTTGGGAGCTGTTGTGAAACTTCCTGTAATGATCATGGGTGCAGTACAGGGGGGGTATCAATGTACCCCATGTAACAATGTGCCCCAGATCGCCCTACACATTACTTCTAATCTATTTTAAACATATTTGATGAATTCTAATAAGACGGGATAAATTTAATAAGCCGGGTTTCAGAAAATGCAATTTTAAATATTCTCCTGGGAAATATCTTTTTCATAAGGTGCATCACTATGATATTTCTTCTTAATTTGCAGATATTTTACCTAACAATTTGCAACACTTTGCATTCCTTCCATATATGTACATGCCATAAGTTGTCCACCCAAAGGTCTATAACTATGTGGTCAATGTACAGAGGTGGTCAACTTAGGGAATTTTTAGAAAATCTTTAGCACAATATTAGAAAAAGTTTCGTAAACTTTTTTGTATCTTTAAGAAAAAATTTAGAAAAAAAGTAACAATTTTTAATTTTTATTTTTACTGAAGGTGCAGCATATTTTTACAATTTTTTAAAAAATAACAATTCAATTCTTTTTTGAGTCCTCTTTTAGTTCATTAAGCATTCTAGGGAATATTTCTGTAGCGAAAACTTTAAGATATCCATCATGCGCTTTTCATCTTCTTTCTTCAGAGTTGGGTACATTTCAGTTTTGTCTTCACTTGGATCATCATTTTTTTCGCCGTCCATTGCTTGTACGTTGGAGTCCTCGCTGTGCTTAGATTCAGAGAGTATCTCATTAAAGATTGTCTCTGAATCTGGTTCAGCAGATATTGCTAACTCATCATCCATAGTAACATAATGTTCAAAATCAACTAAGTCAAAAACTAGCAAGGGAGATCGAGGAAACTCATCCTTTTGCACCGATGTTGCAGCTATAACAAATCCAGCTTTCTTAAAACAGTTCTTAATCGTGTTTTGCGTAACGTTATTCCAAGCAAAATTAATCCAATGAACAGCGTTCAAAGCATTTACTGACGCAGCTGTTGACGATGGCAATGCAAAAAGACCACAGGTTTCAGCTTTCATAATCGCCCATTTCAGAAATTGAGCTATGTAGTGCACTTTGAAGGATTGAAAAATGCCTTGGTCTAAAGGTTGTGATTTCGAAGTTGTGTTAGGGGGAAAAATTTTAGCTGGACATTTGTGAGATAATTCACTTTTGGGTGGCAGTGGCAATTGACAATGAAAAGCAGAACAGACTGCTTCTTTTTCCTCATTTCTGCGTCAATTCCTCAAATCTTCGAACAAAGCACTGATCATCCAACGGATCTATTCCGCTCTCCAAAAACAGGTAGCTCTTCCGGCTTTACATTAAATGCATTAAATTAAATTACTTTAAATGCACGAGGTTTAGCGTATTTGCCGAACACCACAGGCTTCAATTTACTCCCAGTCTTACTAGTACATAGATTACATTAAAACGTTACATTAAAACGTTGTTTTGAAAGTTTTTCTCTTTTGCAAGTATCACCCTTATTACTAAACTTCTATCAGGTATTGCCTTAAAGAAGAGACCGCACACATCAGCATTAAAGATGCCCTTGTCTTTAAAACATTTAGCAAACTCTGGAAATTTTTCAATAAACTTCACCACTTCAGCTGAAACTTCATTCGATTCCCCACACAAAACTTTTTGAGAAATCTCGTATCGTTGTTTGAATTTTTCAAGCCAATGTGCAGTTGCTTGGAAGTCTTCGATTTCAAAATATTTTGCAATTTTTTTTATACTTTCTGAAGTATAGGTCCTAATATTCCTACATTGAATGATTTTATCTCTTTAAACCAAAGAAATGTGGCTCCGTTCTCTGCATCGAGGCAGGTTTTTTACGTTTTCTTTGGAGTCGCCCGTTTTCGGAAGAATATCTTTGTAGATATTCTGCCTTGCGTTTCAAAATGTTGAACACAGATTTCTTGCTCACACCAAACTTTTGCGCTGTTTTTCTTTGACTGCTTCTTTCCAGAAAACTAAATAGATCTACTTTTTTCTTTAATTTAAGTTCTTCTAAAACTTTTCTTTCGGCCATTTTTAATGAAAATTCGCAAATAAACGTCCGGTTCCGTCACAATGCTATAGGCAGAATAAAAAGAACGGAATGTGTTTCATATGTGAGCGACCTGGTGCTGCTACTGAAGTAGAAAAAGTAAGTTACTTTCCATTAACATTCGTTAAATTTATCATCCTTAGTTCTGATATCACCTATAGGAGACATTAAATGACACTCTTTAAATTTAAATGTTTGTAGAATTGTTGAAATTAATTCTAAAACTTTTAGTAAGTATGTGCATATCATCAGCATAGCTATATGGAATGATACCTCTTTGAAGATGCTGTATTTTAATTTTAAACTGGTTTTTGTGGTTCTTCATAATGTTCCAAAACTAAGGAGTTTATGATGAATATTGAATTCAAATATGTATTTTTAAAGGTGGAAGACGCAGTTTTCCAATCCTGGTTATGTATATTCCCAAATATCCTGGTATTTTTTGATAGATTCCAGGAATTCTGGATTTTCCTTCCTGTTGTATCGTACTGGAAGTAAACAATGAATGGTGCACCACAAGGGGTGCGGCAAGGCAGTGACAAGGGGATCGAATGTGAATTCGAATTGACAAGGGGGTCGAATTCCTGAAAACCGTATGGAGAAAAAACGGAGGAAAAAAGCTAATTCAAGAAAACAACAGTGATCAAGTTACAGAGAGTAGCACCCACTAAAAAGTGGTCAACATACAACTTACGGAGGTGATCAATATAGAGTGGTAAATCTCAATTGAAAATGCATTGCGACATTTCAAACTAATTAATTTCGGTCAACATAAAGAGGTGGTCAACTTTGGATGTTTTAATGTATATAATTTTTGTTTACGTAAGTCTTTTTATTTTTGAAATTTTGTTACACTGAATCTAACATTATATTTATTATACATATGTAACTAAGGAGTCATTATATGCATGTACTGCAATTCCAATGATCCCAAATATATGGAAATTAAATTCAACTTCAAAAGAAGCATCATACATCTATGAATATATTTATATTTAAAACATGAAATTTCTGAAGAGGAAATTACGCTGCGTGCTAATTCGATGTATGAATTTATATATATATATATATATATATATTAATCTTTTAACTTTTCTTTTTCTACTTCAATATGAATGCGTTGTATCCCTCAAATGGATGATATCTATAGTCTTCTTATAATTTTACGATATGTAATGCGTGAAATGTATAACTATATTTCACATACTTGACGTTTTAGAAACTCTAAACGTTATAACCCAAAATATATAGAAATTAAATAAAACAATCAAAGATATGTAATACATATATAAATATTTTATTAATATTCAAACATGTTATACATTAAAATATATATTACGCATAAAATAGATATGATCGTACTTAAGCAATTCTCTCATTAATTTCCAGAATGTGTTCAAAGCGAGCAAAAGTTTCAAATCTTACACAATTATAAGGGATTTTGCTAATGAGATATCTATAAAGCATTAAACATCACTTCTAAGCTATTTTAAGCATATTTGATGCTTAATAATAAGACATTTATTTTGACATTTCATTAAATGCAATTCTAAATACTCTGTTGGGAAATATCGTTTTCATTAAGTGCGTCAATTTGATATTTGGGCTTAATTAGCAGATATTTTACCTGTCACTTTAGAATGTATGAAAATTTCTTAAATAATAAGTAAAGCTTTTTTTGTTCCATATCCAATACGTTTGCTATTTAATAATGATTTTAAGAAAAGTCACAATAATTTTTTTCTGTAACTTTATATTATACATTTTTGCTTTATTCTCATGTAATATCACTTTTTATGGCTTACTCACTTTTTATCGCTCTTAACGTTACTCTTCATGTAATTTCTAATATTTACGAGTATAGGATGAACAATTTAACATGTGCAGTCTTTAGGCTACAAATTCATTACTAAATATCTCTATTCTTAAACTAATTAAGTGTCATCAAAAATAAAGCAAACCTTTGGACAAACGTAATTTATTTATTTTTTTCATGTTTGCTTTTGGTACTATAAATTATGTTGCATGATTTTTGTGTCTTTCATGAATGACACTCCTTCTTTTTAATTTTACACACATAGTTTTGAGAATACACAGTTACGTCTACACAGTTTTGCGAATTTAATGCACGGATTATAACTTTATATTAATTTTGCATTATCATCTAAGAAACCATTAAATACATGTCCTGTAATCCTACCGATCTAAAACATATGTAACAAATTAAATTCATCTTCCTAAGAAGCATGATGAATAACTTTTTATCGTTAAAACATGCAGTTTCTGACATAAAAACCTCTCTGTCGGCAAAATTGAGCTACATATATATATATATATATATATATATATATATATATATAAATGTTTTCCTACTTCAAATTGCATCGAATGCGTTGTATCTCGTTAAGAACTGGCATTTAGAGCTATTTTCTTGTAATTATATGATTGGCGATGCGGTAAATGTAAATGTATTACCTATATTAACCTTTTAGAAAACAATAACTCTGACAGCCCAATATATATATATGTAAATTCAGTTAAACATTCATGGACGTATCATGTGTATATAAGTATTTTATTAACCTTCAAGCATGTTATGTACTAAATTCTGCGTTACGCACATAAGATATCGCACCTAAGCAATCCTCTCTTTAATTTCCACAATGTCTTTAAAGCGAGTAAAAGTTTCAAATCTTGCATATTTATAATGAGTTTTGTTAATGAGAGGCCTATAATGCGCTAAACAGCACTTGTAATCTATTTTATACGAATTTGATGCATACTAATAAGACGGAATATTTGCACATTTAATTAAATGCAATCTAAGTACTCTCTTGCGAAATATCTTTTTCATTAGGTGCATCACACTGATATTTTTAAACATACGATAATTAGTTAAATGATAAAGTATCACTGTTTTTGTTCCATATTTTAATACGGTTCATATTTAATGATAAATAATATTAATAATTAAGTAACGTGATTGATATAAGAATAAATATTTCTCTTTAAAACATGAAATTTCTGAAGAGGACACCTCGCTGCATGCAAAATAGAGGTTTACATATAATTTTTTTATACAATATTTTTTTTCTACTTCGAATTGCACTGAATGCGTTCTATCGCTCCTATGACTGATACATAAAACTAGCTTCATATAATTTTAAGATTGGCGATACAGGAAATGTGACTATATCTCATATACTGACGTTTCAGAAAATTCTTCTCCTCATAAACCAAAAAATATAGAAGGTAGGACTATTAAATTCCAGGACTCGTGGAATAATTCAGAAGAGAAAAAAGATAAAACACATTGCCAATTAACGTGATTCGAAGTAATTGCCATCAGTCGTAATGCACGTCTGTGCGTGGCTGTACAAATTTCGGAAAGAAGATTTAAATTCCTCTTTTAGAATGCTCTTTAATAGTGACGTTACAGTTTTCATGGCTTCGACATCCTGAAATCTTGTTCCCTTTTTTCCCTTGCTTTTCAGCTTAGAAAACAGGAAAATGTCTGCGGTGCTAGGCCTGGAGAGTATGGTGGATGCTGTATCTCAACGACACAATGCTGGGCTAAAAATCGTCTCACAGGCAATTTAATGTTAATTCTTTGCTCCATTTTCACTTCGGCAACAGATATTTTAGAGCTACGTTTTAATGCACCTTTCCACGAGAACCACTTACTTCAGAATGGCGCCGAGCGCACTGCACATGCGTAAGAAAACGTTCTTCAATATGCAATTATTAGCGCCATCTTCTGGCTTTTCGTTTTCGTACAGTTGTGTCATTCCTGGAAATTATTAGCCGGACCTTGTATTTAAATTTAGTAAAACATACGAATACATATGATACATATGATATATATACATAAATATTTTAAAAACATTCAAACATGCAATACATTAAATTACGTGTTACGTAATAAATAGATATCATCGTACTTAAGTAATCCTCTCGTTAATTTTCACAATGTATTGCAAGCGAATAAAAGTTTCAAATCTTGCACATTTATAATGAGTTTGGCTAATGGAAGGTCTATAAAGCACAAAACATCACATCTAATTTATTATAAATAAATTTGCTGCCCTCTAATAAGACGGGACATTTTGGCATTTCATAAAATGCAATTCTAAATGCTCTCTCGGGAAATATCCTTTCCATGAGGTGCATTTGTTTGTTTGTATTTATTTCGGCCAATTATCTACACTGTGGGATATAGGCCTTAAGAAGTGGGATGCCTTCCATGGGTTTCTTTCTAAGAGAACATAACCCGCATTCACGCAAGGTTCGAAGAAAATCAATGAAAACTCCGAACGGTTAGGCCGACGGTCGCGATTGGGTTCGAACACAGCACCTACCGTCTACCTGTTTGGAAGTCAGACCCTCGCGGCCACTGGTGGGGCTTATGAGGTGCATTACTATGATAAATTTGCTTAATTTGCAGATATTTTACCTATAATTTTAGATTATACAATAATTTTTTTAATGACAAAGTATGGCTTTTTTGTTACTTTTTTAATGCGGTTGTTAATTAATAATGAATCTAAAATATATTTATACTGTGCAGTGATGGAATACCTAAGATATAAAACCTGTTACAGTAAGCATTTTAAACAAGTTTATCGATTACATTTTCTCACAAACGATAGTTTTTTCTATGTAATCATAGCCTACAACAGAATATCCTTATTTAATCCTAATTGTAAAATGTATATCGGGTATTACCAATGTTATTATGTAATATATCCCGGGTGTCCCAAAAATGACTGATGGATTTTAAAATTCAATAAATTTCAAACGGTGACAGCTATTTAAAAATTTTTTGCAGGAGGGTTATGTATGATATCAGGAGTTTTATTATCATATTTTTTTTTATTTTAACCTCTTCAGTTCCGAGAAAAATCTGCTGCATAGAAAAATTATTTTATTAGCAAATTATGGTGCTTTTAAGCTTAGAAAAAAGAAAATAAAATTAGTTTTTTATTTTTAAAAATTTTAAATAGTTAAAATTAATGTATCCATAATGGGTACATTAGGTCGCAATTGAGTAAGAATGTCATTTTTTAAACAAATAAAACCAATTTTGTTTTACAAAAATAAAACTATTTTTTGTTTAAAAATTATATCAATTTAAACAACTCAAATGATTTTTTACCTAAAGCTATGTATTGCGCAAAAATATTATACGCATATTGTAATAATTGTAATACATATCTTGCTGCTGTATAGTATACATCTATCTGTGTAACTGATGTATCTGTGGCTTCCAGTAATAACCAGGTATGTCACATTTTTGAAAAAAAAAATGAGATAATTTGTGAAAATTTAGCTTTAAAAGAGTGCTTTCATCTGCCATTACTGAAAAAAAAATTGAATACTTCCCGCCATAGGGCGACAATAAATTTTCATTTAAAAACAGAAAATTATTTTAATTGGTTCTCAATTAAAAAAAAATATTGTATCTAACTATTTTGGCAAGAAAAAGAAGCTCTTATATCCTAATTGAATGTAATGAAAATTGTTAAGTTCTAATATTTTTTATAAAAGTAATGATAAAAAGACATTTAAAAACTTTAAACGTTAATTACTCAAAATATTAAAAATGTGCCTTAACTAATTATTACTGAAAGCCACAGACAAAATACACATACTACTACACATTTACTATACATATACTACATACCTTTTAATAATAATCTTCTAATAAAGTATCACTTATTATAGACTTTTTTGACTAATACATGCGGACTTGTACAACAATACAACTTTTCAAAACGTGTTAAAAAATTTTAACGTTATTAAAAATTATGACATATTTTAGCAACAAATTCAGTATATTACTTCATATTATTTTTTAAAAATTGAAAAAAGTCCTTTTAAATTATTTTGTAAGACTATATTAAATAATATATTCGTTCCTAAATTTATTTTTAATAACCAATTGTACACAATAGTTACGCAGAAAATTAGTTTTTTAGCTGGAAATGTATAGTTAAGACCCATTGTACCCAAATGGGTACAACATATTTGCAGATGTTTTTCACATCCATGCACATATGGGCAACATTTATTTACAACTCCAAATCATTCTTGAAACCTTATAGCTTATAAAAAATGCAATATATATATATTAATTTACTCTAAAGTTTGTATTATTCACATACTTTAACGTGAGGTCGTTGGAAAATTGTTTATGTCATCCATCTTGGAAATGTTTCATTTTCAAAGTCACATGGTTCCTCCATCTTTAAACATATAGCAC
Organism: Maratus speculifer; assembly: GCA_964019185.1. Classification (NCBI taxonomy): domain Eukaryota; kingdom Metazoa; phylum Arthropoda; class Arachnida; order Araneae; family Salticidae; genus Maratus; species Maratus speculifer. Next base: position 240,509,397 of record OZ025289.1, read on the forward strand.
ATTTATTGGTAATATAGGACACTGTGATGTATCTGAATAGTGCTTGCAGAAATCTATGCATTTATAAAAATTTTTTGGGTGTAATTTTGGCTTTTCTTTTAATGTACCCAAATGGGTACTCCAGGACTGAAGAGGTTAATTCGCATCTCGAACAATAGGTAGCGCTGACAAGGATTGAAGGCCAAGTGATCAATGCTGAGTGAAGCGTCGACCTGGCCTTCAATCGCCGTCAGTGCCTCCTATTGTTTGATGTCCGAACTAAAATAAAAAATTACGGTAAAAAAACTCCTGACATTATACATTCCCCTCCTGCAAAAATTTTTTATATAGCTGTCACCGTTTGTAAGTTATTGAATTTTAAAATCCATCAGTCCTTTTTGGGACGCCCGGTATTTGGATTCGCTGAATTGGGAAGGAATTTGGGGGGGGGGTCATCACTATCTTCTCACTAAAAACTGAATGAGAAATGTTTAAAATATTTTTTTTTTAATTTGTCCCTAGGAATTTTAGACCAATCAATAAATTTCCCATTAAAATTAGTGAACTTATAGTTCAACGTACAAAAATAGGACTGAGATAGTGTTTCCATCCGAAAAATGGAAGGCAAACAGTCCCGAATAGGGGATATCATTAAATTAAAAATAAATATTATCTTTTACGCAAAAATAACTATTTTAACCATAAAAATGTAAATTTTACATATTGAATCACTAGATTAAATGTGTAACTAAATGCTTGGAGAATTATGTCATTAAAAGATGGACATTTACTAATACAAGTTTTTATTTCTTAGCGAGAAACTTGAGGTCCTGAGATAATAGGTTTATAATATTTAAATATTAGAATACAAAAATATTGGGTTAAGGAAAAAGTAATTTCTTTTTTCCAAATAGTTGATTTTAAAGTGCCATACCTCAAGTAATACTTCTTCAATTAAATCATACTATATAGCGTTTGAAGGGCAACAGTCCCTAAAACATTCTAGATACAAAGGTAGCATCATTTATTTACTCAATCAAAAATTAAAGCGCTCTAAATTCGAGATTCTAAAAGGTCGATTTTGTCACATTTTGCTATTTAACTCCTGAAAAAAGGTGAAATGCAGCTCACATCCCGAAAATTCTGTGGTGTTTATGTACGCAATATGTAAAACAGTATTATTGTGTAAAATTATTTTTATAAGTATTATAATATTAATTATAAATTATGCAAAATTATTTATGGAATATTATGTGAAAAAGTATTATTTCAAATAAAAAGGAAATATATTTATATTAAAAAAACTGATTTAACTTTGAAAAAAAATACTTCAAAAGTAACTGTTTTTTTAATTAACCGAGTCTTAGTTAAAATAAAACATTTGAAAAAGATATTTTGCAAGTTTGAATATTTTATTTTCAACGGTTCTTAGGCTATAACAATTTAAGTCCGAGAAACGGTAAAAACACTTATTCTGAAGAAAGACGTATTTTCCGAAGAAGTTGTTATCATGACAAGCATTACTTTAAAGGTAATTTTTGAAAAAAGATAAAAACGAAAAAACAGTATATAATATCTCTTATTCAAAATTAAGGTGACAGTGGAGATTCAATATCCCAAAATTCGACAAAGAATTAATTTTTTTTTTTTTTTTTTTTTTTTTTTTTTTTTTTTTTTTTTACAGAATTATGAAACTAGATGCTCAAATCTATCCGATGCAAAAAGAATTTTTCAATTCTGAAGCATCTTCGTTGAGGTATAAATATTTATATTTATAAAAATGATCTATATTTTATGATTTATGATCTATTATTTATGATCTATATTTTACTTAAAATGATGTTTGCTCAAAAGTGAAAATTTTGCACATTTCTTACATTGAAACGTTCCGTGCGCATTTCTCGTTATCGGATTCCTTCAAAAAAGATATGTTATATTCTTTGTACTATAATAAATAAATATCAGATTCTAGAGCTAGAGAATAGATAAATATTAGCATGAAAAGTTATGAAAAGTTGGATTTCATGAAATATTTTAATGTTGAAATTTAAGTGAACATGAAAATGCACATGTACTTTTTTCGAAAAACTAAAGAATTATTTTAAAAATATTATTTTGTGAGGGAGTGTCCTTTTGTAATAAAGACACTCCAGTGTTTTGAGTAAGATCGTGACTTTAAGGTTCTAACATGTGTGGCGCAAAAGCGACATCTATCCTTTATACAACTCTAATTTTCCAGAGTGTGTGTGCCGCCCTCGATCTACAGTTAACTACGGTTATGAGTTTTGGGAATTTCTAGCTCCGTTTTCAGTTTGCAAAGTATAAAACCTGTGAATTGGTGGGTGTGCTGTGTTGAGCCGGGAGAGCCTCCAGCAAAGAATAGCAGAGCGGCCGTGTGAAGGTAGAGAGCCTCAGCAATAGAGTTGGGTAAGAGTTACCACTAGAACCGCGGCGACGGGTCATTTTGACCCGTATCATATGCATAGATGTTGATTCGTACAGAAAACTCTTTATAGAATTGGCTAAATATAAGCTGGGCAAAAATAATTTTAATATATAGTTTAAACAATTCTAAATGAAAATTCCGGTGAGAAATATTTTTATAAAACTTGAACGAATTTTCCCATGGTTCTTGTGTTAAATTAGAACTGTTATTGTTTGAGAATAAAGATATTTGTGCAGACACGGGATGTTTATTTACAGGTTAGAGTAAAAGTAGACCGCAACCTGGAGAAAAGAGCCGGGTTAGTGCTTTGAGCCGGAATTTAGTCGTAAATGTGAGTATGAACTAAAGTTTATTCTCATAGTATTGATCTTATAGTATTCAGTTGTCAGAAATACTCAACTTTGGCTTCACTCCCTATTTTTCCAACTAGAGTAAATAAAAGTTTTGCATTTTAACTTTACTTAGACTATGTCCTCATTCGACCGACACGTCACAAATCGCGCCCAACGAAATTTTGAACATTGCGAGACTGTCCCAATAGTGTATTTTATTGGTGAAGGTGATGTTGACGAATTCTTAGTAAAACTTCAGGATTACATTTCATTTAATAATACAAGGCAGAACCCGTCGAATTTCGACGACAGAAAATGTTTAAAAAGAAATTGTTTCATTGATTTATAATAACCATACAAAATTAGTTACAATAAAAAACGCATCTTATATTGGTAAGTGTAACTCTTAAACAAATGATATTTAACCTAAATTGAACAAAATGCTATTTCTATAAAACTACGTTCTAGAACTTTAATTTTAAAATTAAAATTAAATTTTACTGGTACATGTAAACAAAAAAAAAAGTTCTGTTATGATACAGTTATCAAATAAAGCTCTTATGTTTGTATTCTAAAATGAAAATAAAAGCAAACCTTATTCCACTTTGACTCATAGATTTTTTACGACAAATCTATCGTTTTCACCATCTCAAAATTTACATATGCACGTTTCATCTCTCTCTCTCTCGTTTAATGGTATTTCATTTTAATTATTTTGATTGAAAACTTGAAATCTCGATGCTATTACATGTAACAGATACAGAACTATTTATATTTTTTTAAGTGTAAAAATAATTTTGTAAATGAAACCAAAATTCCCCTTGTTTTATAACAGACGATAGTCTCGTCACAACAAGTACTTAAATTAATTTTTTTCTGTTTTAATGAAAAAAATGGCAATATAAAGATACAATAATATTTTTTTTCCTTTTTTCCTGTCCTTTTAAAAGAAATGGCGTATTTCTATTGCCACGATTAGAAAAATAGTATTAAAAACTACAAAAACATTAATATTTCAAAAAAAATTTAAGGTACAGTTTTCAAACAAATTGTATTTAAAAGTAATTTTTTTTTCTATACGACGGGGTAAAAATGAAAAATGTAAGATTTTAAAAGTTGAAAAATTTTGTAGAAGCAAAAATTGTAAAACCGAAATTTCATTTCAAACTTCAAAGTATTGCCATTCGCAAAATGACGAAGTTATTGTTCGGCACCAAATTTCACCCATCACCTTCGTTTCTTGTGCGGCTCAAAATTTATTTCAAGAAAAATTCCAGGGCATGCATTTTGCCAAGTCCTTTTTCTCTGTAGATTCCGAGGGGGGGGGGGGTCTGAGGGAGTTTCCCTTTGTAATAAAGGCACTCCAGTGTTTTGAGTAAGATCGTGACTTCAAGATTCTAACATGTGTGGCGCAAAAGCGACATCTATCCTTTATGCAAGTCTAATTTTCCAAAGTGTGTGTGGCGCCCTCGATCTACAGTTAATTGCGGTTATGAGTTTTATGAAAATTTCTAGCTCCGTCTTCAGTTTGCAAAATAAAAAAGCTGGGAGTTGGTGTGTGTGGTGTGTGGCGTGTGGCGTGTGGCGTAGTGAGCCGTAAGAGCCTCCAGCAAAGAATAGCAGATCTGCCAAATGAAGGTAGAGAGCCTCAGCAATCGAGTTGGGTAAGAGTTAGTTCAGCACTGCGATTGTATAAGAATAAAGATATTTGTGAAGCCACGGGCTGTTTATTTACAGGTTAGAGTAAAAGTAGAACGCAACCTGAAGAGAAGAGCCGGGTTAGTGCTTTGAGCCGGATTTATTCGTAAATGTGAGTATGAACTAAAGTTTATTCTCATAGTATTGTGTTTAGTTGTCAAAAATACTGAACTTTGGCTCCACTCCCCATTTTCCTAACTGCAGTAAATAAAAGTTTTGAATTTTTACTTTACTTAGACTATGTCCTCATTCTACCGACACGTCACAATTTTTTCTATATATATTCTCAGTGATTTTTTACAATTCATGCCAATTTCCATTATAATGTGTAAAAAGTATCTCATAAATAAATATTCTCGTATTTTTGGCAAATCAAATTAGCAAGAAACATTTTAAAATGTGACAATATTTCGTAATTTTTTAAATTAAAAAAATAAATAATTTAAGAACTTTTTATTTTATTTTAAGACCAAATTTTAAATACTAGGTATGTCCACAAAGTAAGTTCCGTTTCTATTTTTATCCATAGCTGTGCTGCGATCGCAGTACCGAACATGCGCGGAAGATACTCTGACTGAAAGAGAGGAAATGTTGGCCATTTTCAGATCGCTGCTGCCGACATGTAATTAGTAATACTTCTTTAGAATGTCAGCTTTAATAGAAAATGCCGCTGCTTGTGAAATCAGATCTGTGATTCGTTTTCTCAATGCAAAGAAAGTTAAACCAAGTGAAATTTAACGGGCAAATCTGCGAGGTTTGCGGACAAAATGCTATGCGTGATTTGCTGGTTAGAAAATGGGTCTGACAGTTAAATGAAGGACGTGACGATGAAGAAGGAAGTTTGTGCCAGTCTTTGGTTACTGATGAACTGGTTCACGCAATTGAAGAGAAGGTTAAGCAAAACCATAAGGTTACAGTTAATGCTTTTGTTATGGAATTTCTGCAAATCTCACGATCACTAATTCATGAATTTTTTACTGAAAAACTAAAATTTCGAAACATGTGGTTGAAATCACAGGCGGCAACCTTCTATGAAGAAGACATACAAAACCTTGTGACAAATGCCTACACATTTTCGGAAGCTATGTAGAAAAAGTAGTTTCACAGTCGTACAATTATTTTTTGTAGTTTCACAGTCGTACAATTATTTTTTTCTATCTGTGCACGTTTTTCATATATAACCAAACGGAACTTACTTTGTGGATATACCACGTATAACTGTTTAAGCTTACCATTAGCACGCCTGCCAATTTTGAAATTTATGCATTGGGAAAAGAAGGATTTGGTTTTCATTCTTTACAGACCTCTTATAGGGTAGATGTGCCAGTAATGGGCCCCCTTATGGAATTTCTCTAATTTCCTTTTTATTAATAGTTATATTTATTGTATTCCAATTTTTTCATATTATATTAATCTTTCAACAATATTTAAGTAATCCCACAGTTACATTTCCCAATAGAAATAAAAATTTAATTTTAAACAATAGAAATATGTCTAAACACCCAAAAGCCCAGTAATCGGCCACTTATTTTCCAGTAATGGGCCACCCTACAAAAAAATAACAGATAATTGTTATTAGGTGCGTTCGTAATTATATAAATACGTAGCACCTATAGTTGTCGTTCAGTCCGTCCGGCTGTCCGTCTGTCTGTCCGTTTGTCTGTCCGTCTGTCCGCATATAACAACGCAAAAACTATCCTACCGAATCGTTGAAATTTAAAACACATAATTTTGTCGAGTCATTTAAAATTTTCTGAAAATCAGATGAATAGATCAATTACAGAGAAAATCAAAAGGATTTCGTTACATTACGGTCAATGGGGAAAAAAGGTTTAAAATGCATTTTAATTGGTTGAAATTTAAAACATATAACTATTACATAATATTGTCGAGTCATTTCAGATCTTATGATAATGAGATCCATCAATCAATTACAGGGACTATCAAAAGTATTCCGTTACATTACAGTCAATGGGGAAGAAAGTTGCAAATGCATTTTAATGGTATTACACTCATTCGAACATAATAAAATAGACATGAACCTATAACGTATATATACGTATATATATATATGAAAATATAAATTCTGTACATTCTGAGATGCAAAGAAAATTCATTATTAAATTACAGGGCCATACAAAAGTATTCCACTACATAATGCTATACGGGGAAACATTGTTTGGGCAATGTTTTAATTATATTAAACTGTGCCACATTTTATGAATATGATATACGTTGCTGAAGTGCAATAAAAATTACTTCCTGTATGTTTGTAGGAACATAAAGCGTGTAAGTACTGTATTGTATCCGAAGTACCCAGCTAAAAATGAACTCTAGTGAAACTGCAAAGAAAATGCAGTTGCGAAACTGTGGTGATTTGGCACAAATCACTGCAGTTTTTTCGAAGTCAACAACTACAAAATCACTACAGTGAATGTGTAGTTCATAACTACACATTTTCTGCAGTGAATTTAAAGTTAAATGCCCCTCCCACCCAAAAAAATTGGATCTGCTGGCGCCATCTATTGACCATACTGGTAAGCTTGCTTTTTAACATTTCAAAGGCAGATTTTGACTGTGGAAACAGTTGTACTCGAACTGACGAGCCCAGGTTCAGGAGAGACACGCTTTGACCACTTGCCCGTTGAGACTTGTGTGGGTAGTGTTGTGCGCGGTATAAAGGGGAGGCATTTCAATTAAAGGTTATTTGTTGCAAAAGCTGAATGGCAGGCAGAAAAATTAGATCTTTTAAAGTGCTTTTATTTTATTATTTATTTATTTATTGTAATTCGTTTATATGGGCGTGTATTTTAAAAACAATTTAATATTAAATGAATTAAACAAATACTTTAGCGAATTAGCTAAAGCAAATGAATTGGTTTTTCTTCTGAATTTAAAAATCAGTAAATATTTAATAAAATAATTTTATTTTTAGGCTAATTGCGAAAATAATAATTTTTTTATTATGAATTATAATGTAATTACATGCGTTGTGTTAATTTTATAAAATATATATTTTTGACATGGAAGTACTTACTTTAATAAATTATGGGTCGGTAATTAATATTTTTTACTTAGAACAAAAATTCATTTTATGTCGTTTAATGATAAGGTAAAACATATTTTTTATTATTGTGTTAGAATAATGATTTGTTATTTATAAACATTTTTTAATTTAAAAATTAAATAAAAATATATATTTTATTTTACTTTATTTTTATTTATTTATTTATTTATTTTTATTTTTATTTATTTATTTTTTTTTTTTTTGTAGTGAGTTTTTTAAATAGGGATTATTTCTGAATCTTTCTTGCAAATGAAAAAAAAAAATAAATAAACGAATTTTAGAGGTTTTTCTGATAATATAATTTTTTTAGGAATTATAATGTAATTAAATGTGTTAATTTAAGAAATATATATTTGTAAAAAGGAAAAATTAATTTTACAAAATAAGAACATAATATTGTGTTAGAATAATAATTTGTTATTTATAAACATTTTTTAATTTAAAAATTAAATAAAAATAATATATATATATATATATATATATATAATTTTTTTTTTTTTTTTTTTTGGTAGTGAGTTTTTTAAATGGGGAATATTTCTGAATCTTTCTTGCAAATTAAAAAAAAAAAAAAAAAACGAATTTTAGAAGTTTTTCTGATATAATTTTTTTTAGGAATTATAATGTAATTAAATGTGTTAATTTAAGAAATATATATTTGTAAAAAGGATAAATTAATTTTATAAAATAAGAATATATTATTGTGTTAGAATAATAATTTGTTATTTATAAACATTTTTTAATTTAAAAATTAAATAAAATATATATATATATATTGGTAGTGAGTTTTTTAAATGGGGAATATTTCTGAATCTTTCTTGCAAATTAAAAAAAAATAAACGAATTTTAGAGGTTTTTCTGATAATATAATTTTTTTAGGAATTATAATGTAATTAAATATGTTAATTTAAGAAATATATATTTGTAAAAAGGAAAAATTAATTTTATAAAATAAGTTCATAATTAATATCTTTGAATTAGAATAAGAACTCATTTTATGTCGTTTTTATTTTTTAATGTAGCATATGTTTTTAATGATTATGTAGATATATTTGATTGTTAACTTATCTACATTTTTACCTAAAAATAAAATAGAAACATTAATTTAATTTTCTTCTTTTTTTTTCTTTGGTAAATAATTTTTTACAAAGGGAAATTTCTGATTTTTTTTAAATTTTAATATAAAAAGTGACTAGATTTTCCAATATATTTATGACTTGTAAAATAATTTTAAACACTTTTAATAATTTAATATTTGCATGAAATAAGAAACTTTGATGCGCTTTTAAAATGAATACATAATTAGAAAATACACTTCAATTAACTGATGAAGTATTTTTTTTTTCTTTCTACGATTCATTAAGTTTAGATCGAAAATAATTTTAAAGAGCGATTTAAAAAATTATTTATGATTCAAATATTTGTATGTCGATTTCAAAATGAAGTAATAGTAAATTAATTGCAAGTAATTTTCAGTTATGAAGATGGAGATGTATGGGGGCAGGAAGCAGAGGAGCTCGTTGGATTTTAAAATTTAATTAAATAAAATTTCCTCTTCCTTTTTTTTTCAAAAACCTAATGTAAATTTTTCGAGTAACTTAGAAAGAAAGAAAAAGAAATTTTCCATTAAGGAGGGGGTTGTAGACTCATTGCCTCTCCCTGGATTTTGAAATTTAATTAGCAATTTTTCCTCCAATTTACAAAAGCATAATAAAATTTATTCTTTTAGTGTGATTTAAATAAAGAAAAGAAGAATTTTCCTTGTGGGGTGGGGGAATAGATGAGCCATTTTCCCTCACTCGATTTTGAAATTTAACTAATTTTTTTCTCCGATTTTTGAGAAAATACTAAAATTCAATCTTTTTCTTTAGCTTAAAATATAAGAACTAAGAATTTTCTGTTAGGGGGAGGAAGGTAGAAGAAAGTATTTGCCACTTCCTAAATTAATATATATATATATACATTAACAAAATTTTTCTTTTCTGATATTTTCAAAAGCATAGTAAAATGTATAATTTTCAAGAAATTTACAATAAAAAGTAAGAAGAAATTTCGCATTAAGGGGCTGGTTAGTGAAAGGCCCATTGTCCTTCATAACTTTTGAAACTTAATATATTTTTTCTCTGATTTTGATAAACCTCGCAAAATTTATTCGTTTAGAGTAACTTAAAATAAAGGAACTGAGAAATTTCCGCTGTATGCAGGGGGCACAGGTAGTCACTACCCCTCACTGGATTTCGAAATGTAATTTAGTGAAATTATTTTTTTTTCTCTTAGCTTAAAATAATAAAGGAACTAAGAATTTTAAGTTAGGGGGAAGGAAGCATAGATAGGGACGCCCATGTCTCATTAAAAAAAAAAAAAAAAAAAAAAAAAAAAAATGGATTTTAATGTATTAAAACTTGTAATTTCCAAGTAACAAAACAAAGTAGGAACTAATAATTTTTTTACTACGGAAGTGGTTCGATGGGATGAGAAATCCCTAGTTCGATTTTGAAGCATATTTGAAATTATTTTTCTCCCATTAAATTCTGTGAATTTATCGGACAATAACTACAGTTATACGAGAGATGCATCGGAAATGTACTTCTAAATTAATGGTTGGATAATAACTTCAAATTCACTGCAGTGATTCTACGGTTATAAAGTCTTATATATTTTTTAATTTTTGATTATAAAATGACTTTATAAAAACTACAGAGTTTTCAAAGTTAATAGCGCACAGGATGTTTAAAATAAATTACTGCAAAATCACCTTTAATTAACTACAAAATAACTGAAGTGATTTTATAGTTGAGATTGCACTACAGAAAGACTAGAGAAATTTTAGAAAAACCTCAAAAACACTTCACTTCTTCAAAAAAATTGCAGTTCATTTTTAGCTGGGTATTGTCTACTATATCAGGAAGATCTGTATATTTTTAAAATTTCGTTATCTTACGAACGCACCTCAATTGCTACGCTTCATGTGCAATTTTCAACTTGTTTCAATTGTATTTTGCTCCAGAACTTAATGAAAGCATACTAATAAAACAAAATATTAAAAGTAGAACTTAGAAATTCATTACATTAAAGGATGTATAATGAAAAAAAAACACAAAACAAAATATTTAAATTTAAGTTATGAATTTATTATAATCAGGTATTTATAATGTGGATATAAAACAAATTATTAATGAAATTATTAACTGTTTATTATTAACTAACATTAATGGTTTTATATTGTAAAGATATAAAACAAGATATTTAAATTTAAAGGATTTATAAGATAAAGACAATATTTTACTGAAATCAAGTTTAGATAAAATAAAGCATTAAAAAATAGTCTTCAATCTTCATTCATATCATTATCTAAATGATGTGCTGTGCAACTGTGAAATATAAATAAGAGATCTTGAATTTTATCATCCCTTTCCGATAGTCCAAACTATTCAATATGGAATTTTAGAATGCATTTAAAATGATAAATGTTCTTGCACTATACAACCCTTTACAGATAATCACATAGTCCATCAATTTGGCACAGATTGATTCCACAATTTCCCTTCAGAGATGCTTATATGCGTACATTATCACCAATGGAGCAATCTCATTGATTGCTGAAAAACATGCCGTTACAGTGATTTGTTCTTTTTCGTTATTTGGTACTACATAATACACATCTTTAACTGATTCTGGTCCGAAAATTTCAATTGTTTTAAGAGCACAAAAGAAAACTTGTTTTAACCTTATTGAAAATTCTCTCTGTACCGTAAAATGGGATGAATCGGAACACTTTTCAACTTTAACGTTATAAAAAAGAAACAACTGACTTTTTATTTTTTTTATTTTTCTACTAGAAATTTCTGTCTTCTTTTGTTCTTTACTTTTTAAGCAAAAAAGAAACATTTTCACTGTTTATATATGTATTATTTATTTTTTAATGGTGTTCCGATTCACCCCGCAGATAGGGGTGAATCGGAACAAATGATATAATCTTTTTTTATTCCGATTCAAATTTTAATAGGGTTAATAAAAACAGGTAATAATGATAAGGGAGGAATAGGAACACGTAGTTACTGTGAAACCAAACCTTTATTTTATATACAAGTAAAGATATGCCTTTTTAAAAATTAGAAAACAACTTTGAAATCAAGAAAAAATAAAATTTATATTAAGAAATTTTATTCGAATTGCAAATGTAGAATTCAATACTATTCATCCCTGTTCTGTGTTATCCTTTACTAGTAGTCATTGGGTAAGTGATTCTATTGAGTAGCCTCAATCGCTGCACGTATTAATACGATCTACTAATACGCCCTCATCCCCAGCCCGTAGTACTATTTGCACACCTCTCTTTTTTAATTGGTTTTTCATTTTTAGATGTTGGTTTAAAGTTGTGGATCTCAGAGAATAATTCTGTGCAGCTTTTCTATCTAATTTGCTTTTTTAAATTCTTTTATTGTGTGTTCCATGTCTGTTGGATTAGGCGTTGACATTTTTGTTAACCAAGTAATTTCTTGACACCTTTAAACTCTTCAAGTAATTAGAACTAACAAAATATTGTTGCAATACATATTATTACATATGTTTTCATATATTACATGAAAATATTACTGTATAAAAAAATAAACCATGAGAGAAAACGTGTTCCGATTCACCCCGTAAATCTTAAACCTCTGATGTTACAAGCCATTTTTCATTTTTTCATTATGTTGTTTAGAAATAAGTAGAATTTAATGCAGCAGATCGTTTACAGGTCTATCATTAATTAAAAGTCCGCTCTCTTAGGTTTAGAATTATTATTATTTATTATTATTATTTCTATTAATTATTCTGTAGTTACATACAAAGTTTTGAAGACTTTGAAAAAATGAGGTTTTTGAGGATCGTCTTGAAGTTTTTTTATGTACCCCAGTAGTGGTGCAACATGTCAAAACTGAAATTCCCTACCCTTAATGTTATTACCTTCTTATAAAAAAATTGGCAACTAAAAATATCATCACGTATATTTATAATGATTTTATTTGTATGACCAGGAAGTTTCGTTCCTTTTCACCCCGCTGTTCCTATTTACCCCCATTTTACGGTATGCTTTAGAATTCGGAAGAAAATATTAATAATATCTTCTTCAAAATATAATTTTACACTTCTGAACCAACTTAAAACAACTTCTTTTGTAACGGCACATATAGTTTATGTCAAATGTTCTGCTTGCGTTTTGTAAAAATTTTGGATGACTTTTTCAAAACAATTATTTACAAAGAAATTGCCTTTATTAAATTCTAATAGGTAAAATTTAACTATTAAATTTGATTATTTAGCTTTACAGTAAAATCAAAATATTTTATATCTACTGAAATAACACATTTGTATTGGTCACTTGGGTTGTCCATTACTGGAAAATCACGAAATAAGCAATCCAGTAATGGGCCACCCCTCTGAAAATCTTAAAAATAAATAAAATTTTATAAATGGCCATTGGTATATTTAATGCAATGTTTCATATTGCTAACCAAACAAAAACATTCAAATTTTACGGAAAAATAAAAAAAAGATATAAACGAAGTAAGTAAAGTCTGCTCTTAGCATGTTCATTAAGATTTTCAGTGAAAAATAGAAAAACTGTGAAACTTTATTTTCTGATTCCTAATTGTTTTGACGAAAAGTAAAAAATTAATCTATCTTATAAAGCATGCAAGGTAGAGTTCAGAAAAAAATAATAAATGCTTAACTATTATTTATTACTATTTTATAAACCAAAAAGTGCGAGGTGGCCCATTACTGGAAGGTGGCTTATTACTGGTACATCTACCCTATATCATTTAAACGTCAGAAATATCATTTAAACGTCATTTTAGGTAATAAAATATGTTATGTAGTAGTATTAGTAGATATTTTTAGTGCAATGAAAC